>CM074433.1:440000-537500 GCA_037101425.1 Elopichthys bambusa | reverse complement strand
GCTCAGGCCGCGTATCTCCATCATCTTTGCGTCTTTGCAGCACTGGGACACTATACCGGTGTGATGAATACGATCCTCAACTGGATGGAACTGAATTAAATACTTTGAATGTTGCGATCGTATCTGACTTATGATAGCAACCTGAGTCGTAACAAAGCACTTTTTGCCAGAGGAGAACTGGCCCCCCGACTAAGCCTGGTTTCTCCCAAGGTTTTTTTCTCCATTTTAACACCTGTTTGCCACCTGATGTCACCTGTTGGAGTTTGGGTTCCTTGCCGCTGTCGCCTTTGGCTTGCTTAGTCGGGGACACTTGATATTTGATATTCAACAGTGCTTTGATCTGCCTGCATTGACACTATTATTTAAGAGCTGCTGTGCAGCCAAAATAATGTACCAGTTATCACTGTAAAGCTGCTTTGACACAATCTACATTGTAAAAAGCGCTATATAAATAAAGGTGACTTGACTTGACTCTCAAGTTTATTTTGCAGTATAGGGGTCTGGTCTGGAAAGAGAGAAGAAATATCAGTCTATTTCAACAAAGTCATTGGTGGAAGAAATCTGTAGATAGTAGAAGTACTAATACTACACTGTCTTCAAATCTTGCTATGCAGTTGCTTGAATTTGTGTGTGTGTGTGTTGCATTATTTCTTCATTAAGTTTGTGGCAAATTGCAATAATTTAGCACGTAATTAAGATGTGTTAATTAAATGAATGAGATGATGAACTCTGTTGAAGCATGATGTGCGCTGCAGTGTAAGAGGTGAAGCTCGTGACCCTTCAAAGACTAGCTGCTTTAATCTAGTGATGTCATAATGACTAATAATCACATTCTTCATACCTGAAGTTCATTTTTAGTGTTCCTGGCAGAAGCATTGTTGAGCGTGAGCCGGTTTAGATCAGTGCATGCTCTAGTTATGGCAGACCTCCGGTTAAACCAGTCTTCAGCCAGAGCGGAAAGAGCCTGAATTAAACTCCACAGATCTTTATCTGATCAGAGAAACCAGATCAGCCCTGCGAATCTGAACTCAAAGTTGTGTAAACAAGCCAAAAACACACATTTAAACCAAGAGAACCTGTCTGAGGACAGTAAACCCATTTCACCAGATGATGATCTCGTTCCTCTTCTACACTGTGTCAGAATCCGCTGGTGATTTTTACTGGATGTATGAAGTCAGAAAACTTAGAGTTTTTGTCTTGTTTCTGGTCAAAATATCTCAAAGTTCTTAGATCAAGAAGCATTTTCTTGTTTTCAGAAAAAATAAGTCAAAATTAAGTGAGTTTTTCCTTAAAACAAGCAAAATAATCTTAATCCAAACTGAAAACAAGATTATATAGTTTATTTTTTGTTTGATATAAGATTATTTTGCTTGTTTTAAGGGAAAAACTCACTTAATTTTGACTTATTTTTTCTGAAAACAAGAAAATGCTTCGTGATCTAAGAACTTGATTAGAAACAAGACAAAAACTCTACGTAAGAACAGCATTTTTCACATTAACAACTAACATCACTAACTAGATCTTCATCCTCAACACTACATCTATTGATTCAGCAGTTATTTAATATTTCATATGTAAAGCGTGTTTGTGCATCTTGTGTTACAGTTGCATAACCTGGTTTTTTGTTATATAATCAGAGATACTGATTTATTTTGGTCGCCGCAGGCAAACTACACATTATTTCCGGAAGATAGGAACTTTTATTCCTGATTCTTTAAACTCAGTGAAGTTTTGAATCTCTGCCATGTTTGTTTAAGAGTCGTTGCCAGAAAATGATGTTTCAGGCATTATTGATTTGGCATGAACATAAGTGCATTTTATCTTTACATTTTATACTTGAATTAGTATAATTTTATATGCATATAATAACTTATAAAATATATATTATATACTTATAAAATAAGTATTTTCAATACTTTTCTGGAAGTTTTTACTATATCAATAACTTAAAAAACAAAAAAATCCCTTTCATTGTGTATGGTGAACATTTTTACAGTAAATTTTGCGTGTAATGTGATGATCATAAGTCACCAGTGCATTTCTCCAGGGTTTGTCATGTGTTTTCTGTCCTCGCAGTTAGTTTAGAGTAACTTGCTTTTTATTTGTCACCAAACAACATTATTTCTGTGTGAAATATAAATATAATGCAGTAGGATTTGTTCTACTGTCCCAGTCATATTTTTATTTGCCCTGCCAAAAGTTTCACAAAAAAAATCATAAATAAGTAAATAAAAATACTGATTGATAAATAAGGTTATGACAACAAATTTCAGATGCTAGTGAAATTTCGCAATTCTCCATTCCAATTTTGATACCACAGCAAAAACAACTACGTAAATCTCAAATATTATTAAAGACAATTAAACAGCCAGTAATAAAATAAGAACAAATAATAGCAATAATGCAAATAAATACAACAGAGCAAAGATATAAATGAAATAAACAGTGATTTTCAGGCCGGCTTTATTTAGAAACTGAATAAAGTAATCACTGTATATAGTCTTCACTGTATAAAGCAAAGATAGATTAATCTTTATTAAAGTTACAAAAGTTATTCAGTCAAGAACAATGAGTGATTCTTTGTCTTTTGTTGTTTGATTAATATTACAAACACAGTCAGCAGCAGGTTTATTAGGCTGCTGTCACTTCAAGAGCGAATGCACGGATCTAATATACTGATACAACTGTGTTTATGATGATACTCGCCAAAACAGGCATTTTGACATCATTTTGTGTGAATGTGTCTGTTTAAGTGCAAGAAAACGTGCTCAGATCAGTATTCACTCGATGTCTGAGAGACGCGGCTTTCCACGTGCTTCTCACACAGCGCTCGAGTACCAAATTGAGTTCTCTTTCGCATCTTCTTCAGCTCGATTCTTTAAACTGGCAAGACTTATAAAAGTCTAATCAAGCCCTGTTATGTAAGAAATATGTAAAAAAAAAAAAAAAAATGGAAATTGGCCAACTAAGATTGAACTTTTAATTAATTTGTTTGAATGAATTGCAAATATACAACATAGAAAACACAGTACTCAATATAGAACAATTTACAAATCATATATTGTTTCATTTATATTTTAACTGTTTTTGCACACATTTTTTTTTAAATTAATTAAATTAAAAACAGAAGTGATAAAAACGAATTCAAAATATTGATTAAAAACTGTAATAGTCATATTAAAAATGAATATAACACTCCACAAAATGACTAAAACTTTAATCAAAATGAAAACAGAAAATAAAATCTATAATTTAAATCTGAAAAGTGAAATTGTCCAACTAAGACTTATAATGAATGGCAAATATGCACCAATATTAAAACAATTTACAAGTCATGTTTCAACTATATTTTTCAAATATATTTTTATAAAAATAAAATATATTTTAAATAGCATAAACTTACATTTTGTTTTATTTTACATGATTATATATTAACATTTTCATCAAGGAGAGCATCAGATGAAGCTTTTAATATTGTCTTTGCAACTTTAATATAGACTTTTCTAATTATTTTAAGATAACACTTGTATCTTTAACTAACAATGAGCAATATATTTGTTACAAAATGCATTTATCTTTGTTAGTGTTAATAAAAATACAACTGTTCAATGATCTCAGGTCCATTAAATAAAAAAGATTTTATTAATTAGTTCATGCTAACTATTGACAACTAACCTTATTATAAAGTGTTACCACTATTATTATCAGTTTTGCTTCATTTAGTTGTTTTTTATGTTTATTGCTAGTAAGTAAAAAAGTTTATTTTTCAATAAATTGCATTGCATTGTGGGATACAGTATCTGACGCTGTCACACTTCTGCAAATGAAACGCACCGTGTATGTACAGAATATGAAATTTGTCTTAAGCGTGATGATTCAGTCTGTACATTTGATCAGTGTGCCTTTCTTTTGGATCAACCCCATCATGCTGTGATTAGGCTACAGTTTAAATTAAAACTAATTGTTTTAATTAAATAATAGCAGTTTAATTGTAACTGGAGCAGGAGTGTGTTCACACACACACACACACACCTGCAGTGAGACATGCATACCTGTTGAACAGGTGTATTTGGCAGCGCTCCAGTATTCCAGTACTTTACTGGAAACTGTGTGAGCGCTGCCCGTAAACCGAGCCCTGTGGGCGGAGCCTGCGCAGTGATTGGCTGCGCGTGATGTCAGCGCTTGGGCTCATTCTGGTTCAAATGTTAAACCAGCAATTAACCCTCAGATCAATCTAGACAATGATTAAACCAGCAGCTTTCACTTTCCCACTTTTTTGCCCTAAACATTAATCTGCTGAAACATAAATGAATTTCTTTACATTTTAATGAAAAAAGACGTTGAGATATAAGTGAGTTTCGTGTTTTGGTGGCTGCATTCATTGGTGTTGTTTTAATGCACTGTTATAAAAATGTGAAATGTTTAGATAATGTGAAGGAGTGTCTGAACGTCTTTACTGGCAGCGTGTGTGTTTACATTACTGCATTACTGTATTGTTGTAGTGTAAACTTATAAACAGATACAACTTTTTAACACACACTATCTGTACTTTTTAGTGTACTAGATTAAAAATAGTATATTTTGTTTATTTCTGCAGGATTTTTTTGGTTTAATATTACCCACAACCCCTTGCACTAGAGCTGTTTTTGACTTTTTGTCAACTGAAGTTACTTAAAAATTGCATAGATTTTGATTAATTAATTCAGCCGGCACTAACGGTACATTACGGTACAAATAAAATATAAAAACACTTTATTTATTTCTGCTAGTTTTCAGATGTACTAAAATGATTAAAACTAAAACTATAAATATAACAAAATATAAAATAATAAAAATGAAAAAAAAAACTACAAAAAGGCTTGAAATAAAATGAAAAAGAAAACAAAAACAATAAATAAAATGAATTCAAATTAAAGTCGTATTAAAAAACAAATAAAAAAGACTCAACAAAACTGACCAAATTTTTAAAAATAAAATTCAACATGAATAAACGCGATAGTAAAATAACACTGATCAAGACGCAGGTTAATAATGTGCTAATATGACATACTGAAGTATTCAGTTTAGCACACTTTTATTGTATATTAGCAGTATGCTAACTGGGACGTAGCGCTGTCTCACGTTCCTAGAGCACGTTGGTTCACCTTGGAGCATCATGGGAAGGGCAATCAACCAACATTCATATCTTAACCAAACAAAAGTTTGATTCAAAACAATATCACTGTGCCACCCAGTAATCGATTACCCAGCATGCCCTGCGGTGCAGTGTTTATCGCACTCTCACGTGAATCATAAGCTTTTATCCGGCTGATAAAGCACTTTTACCATAAATACAGTCTCGGCTCTCACTCTGCCCATGTTTACCGCTCACTCCACTGACTTTAATGGCTTAATATTAAACCTCAAACACATGACTTTTGACCAGCACGTATTTCATCCGAATCTAATGAAAGAGTCCAATGAATCTTTCATAATATGTGCTGGGTTCGAGTATTGAGCTGCGCTAAGATGTTTCACCGATGCCGTGTTTGGACGTAAAACAGCTTAAGGATGATAAAGATGACTTACAGTCAGTCAGACGTATCAGAGAGCAATGAAAGTGCTTGTTGACACACACACTGATTACTGGAACTGACCTCAATCACTTAACGACTCTGTGACTGTGTAACCCACACACACACACACACACACACACACACACCGTTATTGAGCTTTCCAGCGCTTCACTGATACGACTCCACGTGCAAACACGAATATGATCAACACTCATGTTTGTTTTGGTGTAGATAAACCTCCAGTTTATGTGTCAAATTAAACTTTAGCCATGTTCAAAACATTAGCGTAATGCTAGCTGTGCTGTATGCTACTAAGAATATTTGTATATTTCGAAAATTGGTCTTTTTACTTCATTGTCTAGCTATTGTCTGTCATGTACGTTTCAATTCAATCTTGTGCAAAACATTTTTGGTCAATCTGCTCAAATAATGAATCATTAAAGAGATGATGCGGTTGCTACGGGGTTCTGAATCACTGATAATGTGTTGCTATGCGATTGCTGGGGGGGTCTGAATGGTTTGCCAGCGTGTTGCTATGGGGTTGCTAGAGGGATCGGAATGGTTGCCAAGGTGTTGCTATGCGGTTGTTACGCCATTCTGAATGACTGTAAATGTGTTGGTATGCTATTGCTAAGGTGGTCTGAATGGTTGCCAGGGTGTTGCTATGCAGTTGCTGGGGGGGGGGGTCTGATGGTTGCCAGGGTGTTGCTATGCGGTTGTTACAGCATTCCGAATGACTGTTAATGTGTTGCTGTGTGCTGTTGCTAAGGTGGTCTGAATGATTGCCAGGGTGTTGCTATGCGATTGCTGGGGGGTCTGAATGGTTTGCCAGGGTGTTGCTACGGGGTTGCTAGAGGGATCTGAACGGTTGCCAAGGTGTTGCTATGCGGTTGTTACGCCGTTCTGAATGACTGTAAATGTGTTGGTATGCTATTGCTAAGGTGGTCTGAATGGTTGCCAGGGTGTTGCTATGCAGTTGCTGAGGGGGGGGGGGGTCTGATGGTTGCCAGGGTGTTGCTATGCGGTTGTTACAGCATTCCAAATGACTGTTAATGTGTTCCTGTGTGCTGTTGCTAAGGTGGTCTGAATGATTGCCAGGGTGTTGCTATGCGATTGCTGGGGGATCTGAATGGTTTGCCAGGGTGTTGCTACGGGGTTGCTAGAGGGATCTGAATGGTTGCCAAGGTGTTGCTATGCGGTTGTTATGCCCCTCTGAATGACTGTAAATGTGTTGGTATGCTGTTGCTAAGGTGGTCTGAATGGTTGCCAGGGTGTTGCTATGCAGTTGCTGGGGGGGGGGGGGGGGTCTGATGGTTGCCAGGGTGTTGCTATGCGGTTGTTACAGCATTCCGAATGACTGTTAATGTGTTGCTGTGTGCTGTTGCTAAGGTGGTCTGAATGATTGCCAGGGTGTTGCTATGCGATTGCTGGGGGGTCTGAATGGTTGCCAGGGTGTTGCTATGTGGTTGCCACAGTGTTCTGATTGACTGTTTTTGTGTTGCTATGTGGTTGCTTGTGGGGTTTGAATAGCAAAACGTTCTTAGAACTTTTTTTTAAAATTTACATTTAATCTTTTAACAGATGCTTTTTTCCAAAGTATAATTATAATTTGTTACATTTATGTAGCACTTGGTACTGAACGAGCTTTACATACGGAAGGGGGAATCTCCTCATCCACCACCAATGTGCAGCACCACCTGGATGACGCGACGGCAGCCATATTGCTCCAGAACGCCGACCACACACCAGCTGATTGGTGGAGAGGAGACAGAGTGATGAAGCCAATCAGTGTATGGGGATGATTAGGAGGCCATGAGGCCAATGGATGCCAGGGTTACACCCCTACTCTTCTTTTAAAGGAATTTTTTATGACCACAGAGAGTCAGGACCTCAGTTTAACATCTCAATCGAAGGATGGTGCTTTTTGACAGTATAATGTCCCCATTACTATACTGGGGTGTCACTATACCACAGGGTGAGCGCCCCCTGCTGGCCTCTCTAACACCTCTTCCAGCAACAACCTAGTTTTCCCAGGAGGTCTCCCATCCAGGTACTAACCAGGCCCAGCCCTGCTTAGCTTCAGTGGGCACCCAGTCTTGGGCTACAGGGCGAAAGCTGCCGACAAATAAGGAGAACATTAGAAGCAATCAAACCAACAATAGGGCAACAATATGCGAGTGTTGACTAGTCCCAGTTAGTCTAGCACAGTACATTTTTTAAAGATATATAGAATAGTAATTGTTAGCATTAATGGGTTGAAGGTGGTGGTCCTTCATTCAGCAGGAAATGTCTGTCAGGCAGACCAAGATGCAAGCAGCTACTGTCGGATCTGGCTGGAATGGAGAAGAGAAGTGGTCCAAGCACAGAGCCCTGAGGCACTCCAGTAGATAGACACTGCGACTTAGACCCCTCACCCCTCCACGACGCCCTGAAGGGACCTAGCCGAGAAGCAGTTTCCAAGATGTCCTTCGTCATGAGGGCTGACAGGGAGGATTTAGTGGTTAACGGTGTCAAAAGCAGCAGACATACAGCAAGATGAGTACTGAGGATTTGCATGCTGCTCTTGCCAGCACAGCTCTCTCAAGTGTTTTAGCAATGAATGGAAGAAGGGATACCGGTCTGTAATTTTCTAAAAGTGCTGGATTTAGAGTGGGTTTCTTTATCAGTGGGGTAATCCTATCCTGCTTAAATGCTGTGAGAAATGTACCAGTGTGAAGAGAAGTGTTACTAATGTGAGTGAGCGCAGGTATAACTGAAGAAGATGAGTGGGGATAGGATCAAGCGGACAGGTAGTAGGATGATTGTGTAATTTATGAAGAATGTGGCAAAGTCTTCAGCTGTTGATGTAGGAAGATTAAGAAGAGAGGAAGAAATTTTAAAACGTGCGAGAGTCAGAAGAATTGCTCATTTTGTTGTGTAATTATGTCATTTCAGCAGTGAAGACATTTGCAGAGACGGTCCACAGAAGTAGGTCAGTTGTTTTGCTCACTGAGATCAACATCAGAACCATAAAACGCACTAAATATGACAGATTAATGTTTACAGACGCACACATGAGGAAGTGTCTGGAAAATAAACATGTGCCACAAATCATTTTATTACAGTGAGATTTAACCAGAACATCAGAACCGATCAAGTGTTGAGTGTGTGTTCAGGTGTGTGTTTGTGAGTGTTGCAGCATTGCTCAATTCTGGAAAAGCATGAGACGTGTAGATATGAATAGACGAGCCTATAACTGTCATACACACGCACGCTTTACTGACAGGGTGGAGGAATTTACCATCCTGAAGAGAAAAGCTTAATTAACCTGATGGAACTGGAGCTGTTTGATTGATGGAGACATTAAGAGATCGCCTTACATCAGACAAGATGAACCAGTCTCAAACATCCCAAAAAAAAAGCCACATTACAGGCATTTAATCAACAGCCGCGGGTTATTGACTGAAGAAACACATGACTGACATAATAAAACACATACTTCACTCACATTACTGAGTCTAATAGATTCTTTATATATATGCGGGCCGTTTTCTTTTCAACGTGCATGTCTCCATTCATCACTATTACAAAAGTTTGGCATTTTTTGAAAGAAACTAATCCTTTTATTCATCAAGGATGCATTAAAAGTGACAGTAAAGACATTTATAATGTTACAAAAAGATTCTATTTCAGATAAATGTTGTTCTATTCATCAGAGAATCCTGAAAAATAAAATGTGTCGCAGTTTCCACAAAAATAAGAACCGTTTTCAACACTGATAATAATCATAAATGTTTCTTGAGCAGCAAATCATCATATCTGAATGATTTCTGAAGGATCATGTGACACTGGAGTAATGATGCTGAAAATTTACACTTTAATATTTCACTGTTTTTATTGTATTATTGATCATATTAATGCAGCCTTCTTTAAAAAAAAAACAAAAAAAACGACGTTAAATCGCTTGAATCGTAACGTGTGTAGAGTAAATTTAGCTTTGATATGAAATCAAATTAATGTTACATTGTGTCACTTCCTCTGTAAATGTGCTGCTTTGACTTTCATGACATCATATATGACATCATGATCAGACCTCGTCAACTCTTTTATGGGGGAAGAGTCATCATTTAGTTTAAATAGTGTGATTATATTCAAGCATGATTGTAGCGTGGTTAATGTGTGTATGTATATAATTTTTTTTAACACGTTGAACGTCATTGTCTCATATATCACTACTATAATAATCGTCAAATGCATTGTGTGGATTTCTGGAAAAATCTGTCATTATTCTTCCTGCTTGGCTGTTGTGATTTTAAATCTGCTGTGAGAAAATGATGCGCTGGCTTCCTGTAGATCTGTGACATAACAGCCGAACAGTGGTGGGCGTGTGTTCGCGTCATTCATGCGCTTCTCATCAGAGCGAACACAATCCTGCAGCTTCCCTGAGACGGTGTGTAAATCGAGACTCACTCTGGGAATCCTGTCCGCCGTCTGTGTGTGTTACATCATCATCTTCATCTTCATGAACGCAGTGCACTAACTTCACCTGATCGTTCTGATTTTCATGTTATTCCAGACCCGCATGACAAATTTTTCCCCGTGGAACAAAAGCGCAGATATTTAGCCAAATGTTCATGCTGCTCTTTTACCTACAAGCTCTGAATCATCATTGCAGAAGTCTTGAACAGATGTCACTGGCTAATCATCTACTGCAATATAATGAAATATCTGTGATGTAAATATCGCCTGTATAAATATCTGTCCCACAATGCAACATAATACATTTAAAAAAAAAAAAAAACTCTAACTGTCAGTGTGTTACTGTTACTGAAAACCAAACAAAGAGTTTCAGTTCTTGAACGAAAGCCGCTGATATATGACTAATAAATAATTGGCCTGTGTTGATCTCTTTACGTAAGTGTATCGGGCGTTTCACTCGATCAGTACTGAATATTGACTGGAAATTAAATTATTAACAAAGTTTTACGTTTAGATCAAAACATCTCGCTGTTGCCTTCATTCTCCAGGCGTGTGTTAGAGATTATGTGTGTGTGTGGGCTGCTGATCTACTTGGATCTTACTTGGAAGTTAAAGGGGAGAAGGCGGGAAAATCCCTGCATACTTATGCAAATCAGCTTGGTGAGATCATGATGGGAGAGACAGGATGTGGGAGGAGCTTCATGATCAGCCTCACACATTATAACCTGCGCTACAGCTTCACTGTAACATGACTAACAAATGACACTTTCTCAACCGAAGATCAAAATGAACACATAAAGTCTCCCATGATCACCGCCTCTTGTTTTTTAGTCTGGATTCTGACCCTGTTAGTCATGTGACTGTGACGTTCATCATTGTATAAATTAATCATTTCAGTTACTGGACATGAATTACTCAGGAGAAACAACAACCAACACCAACAACCCTGTCAGTATATCTGAGTAATTGTACTGTAGTCTTGGGTTTTGTTTCACTTGGCATAAACATCATATCATACACACTGACCATCACCGTTTCCAGAGAACTATGGAAGAATGTGGCGTTGCAAACAAACAAGACTCGACATGAGTTTGAGAAATGCAGTAAACACACTTGAGGTCTTATCTGATGCATGTCATCATAAATCACCATCATACAAACTCTCTGTTGTGTAGCTTCTCTTCAGGGGTCATGATGGATTCTGATCTGAGAACTGCAAATCCACTTTAGTGCACTCAAGGCCCGTTCACACCTAATATAGTTATCGTTGTAGTTATCATCTGTTGGAGTGTATGCTAATATAGTTATCGTTATAGTTATCGTCCGCTGGCGTGGATGCTAATATAGTTATTGTTATAGTTATCGTCCGCTGGCGTGGATGCTAATATAGTTATTGTTAGTTATCATCCGCTGGTGTGGATGCTAATATAGTTATCGTTATAGTTATCGTCCGTTGGCGTGGCTGCTAATATAGTTAACGTTATAGTTATCGTCCACTGGTGTGGATGCTAATACAGTTATTGTTATAGTTATCGTCCGTTGGCGTGGCTGCTAATATAGTTAACGTTATAGTTATCGTCCGTTGGCGTGGATGCTAATATAGTTAACGTTATAGTTATCGTCCGCTGCTGTGGATGCTAATATAGTTAACTTTATAGTTATCGTCCGCTGGCGTGGATGCTAATATAGTTATTGTTAGTTATCATCCGCTGGTGTGGATGCTAATATAGTTATCGTTATAGTTATCGTCCGTTGGCGTGGCTGCTAATATAGTTAACGTTATAGTTATCGTCCACTGGTGTGGATGCTAATACAGTTATTGTTATAGTTATCGTCCGTTGGCGTGGCTGCTAATATAGTTAACGTTATAGTTATCGTCCGTTGGCGTGGATGCTAATATAGTTAACGTTATAGTTATCGTCCGCTGCTGTGGATGCTAATATAGTTAACGTTATAGTTATCGTCCGCTGGTGTGGACGCTAATATAGTTAACGTTATAGTTATCGTCCGCTGGCGTGGATGCTAATATAGTTATTGTTAGTTATCATCCGCTGGTGTGGATGCTAATATAGTTATCGTTATAGTTATCGTCCGTTGGCGTGGCTGCTAATATAGTTATTGTTAGTTATCATCCGCTGGTGTGGATGCTAATATAGTTATCGTTATAGTTATCGTCCACTGGCGTGGATGCTAATATAGTTAACGTTATAGTTATCGTCCGCTGGCGTGGATGCTAATATAGTTAACGTTATAGTTATCGTCCGCTGGTGTGGATGCTAATATAGTTATCGTTATAGTTATCGTCCGCTGGTGTGGATGCTAATATAGTTATCGTTATAGTTATCATATGCTGGTGTGGATGCTAATATAGTTAACGTTATAGTTATCGTCCGCTGGTGTGGATGCTAATATAGTTAATGTTATAGTTATCGTCCGCTGGCGTGGATGCTAATATAGTTAACGTTATAGTTATCGTCCGCTGGCGTGGATGCTAATATAGTTAACGTTATAGTTATCGTCCGCTGGTGTGGATGCTAATATAGTTATCGTTATAGTTATCATATGCTGGTGTGGATGCTAATATAGTTAACGTTATAGTTATCGTCCGCTGGTGTGGATGCTAATATAGTTAATGTTATAGTTATCGTCCGCTGGCGTGGATGCTAATATAGTTAACGTTATAGTTATCGTCCGCTGGCGTGGATGCTAATATAGTTAACGTTATAGTTATCGTCCGCTGGTGTGGATGCTAATATAGTTATCGTTATAGTTATCATATGCTGGTGTGGATGCTAATATAGTTAACGTTATAGTTATCGTCCGCTGGTGTGGATGCTAATATAGTTAATGTTATAGTTATCGTCCGCTGGCGTGGATGCTAATATAGTTAACGTTATAGTTATCGTCCGCTGGCGTGGATGCTAATATAGTTAACGTTATAGTTATCGTCCGCTGGTGTGGATGCTAATATAGTTATCGTTATAGTTTTTAGTGTGAATGGGCCTTTAGAAAGCAACGTGTACTTTAAAGCATTTAAATGACATCATTACACATTATGAAATGAAAATTCATGTGAATGCAATTATTAGTAAGGTAAAAAGAAAGCTAAGAATGTTTTGCTAACGTTCCCATTAAGTTATGAAATCTTTTTAAAAGTTTTTAAAAAGTTTTAAAAATGTTTTTTTCACGATTATGTAAATGTTAAGGGAACATTCCATTTCATCATTCCTGAAACGTTATGTGGATGTTACTTTTCAATGTTCTCTGAACGTTCCAAAACAAGTAGTAATTTACATGAACATCCAACTAAAACATTTCAGAAAAAAAAAACACTCCATGAATGTATGAATGTTTTTGTGCCAAAGTTTTAAGAACATTATTATAGATCAGATAACTTTTAATAAACATTACTGTAATAACGTTTGTTCATTACTTTGAGAGAACTTTGCCAGAATGTTCCCTGTTATCTGGGCAATGACTTTAATGAAGTTTCCACCTTTCTTTCGGGCACGGCTTATTAAAAAATACTTGACCTGAATTATTGTGTCTTTAATTTCAGCTTTGACAAAAGCTTTGAGGAGTGTACAGAGAGTGTTAGTCATGATAGTCACGGTTCAAACTGACAATCCACCTGATGTTTACTCTGTGCATATTTGTGTATTGTTCAAAAATGAAAGTGTACCTAGTGCACACTTCTTGAAATTAGGTCGTGATACACAATTTTTTTCCCATTTATTTCATGTTTTTGGAAGTAAGAGCTCATAATATCTGATTGACTGGTCAGGTCACACACACAAAAAACATGACAATGGTGTAAAGATCCCAGAGTGAAACTTCTGTTTTTAGTAACTAGTGATCAAGTCATCTGAGATGGTTTGATGGATTCTAGTGTAAGATAAGTCCGGTTCAACTCGACCAGATTAGCTGTCTCCGATAACTATAATTCCAGTGTAGTTTAAAGTGTTTTTGAGCTCATGAAAACTCTTTTCTGAGTGTTTTGTGCAGCTCTCACAGGTATTAAATGGTGTGTGATTGTGTGAGTTCATACACTGTTTACTGCTTTGAATTCGGACGATGGTTCTCTTTTTTGCCTGCTTCAGGTGCATCTATTTGCATGTGGATCCAAAATTCAAATGCAATGTGGCGTATATGTGCATGTATTTGAATGCCAGACCTCTAAAAAACAGTTGCATTGTGCTCTAAAATGCAAAACTAAACCTGCTATGAAAAATGCGATTCAGTTCAAGCAAAGGTCAGCTGCATCAGATGCGTAGTTAAGAAATTCTAGGCGTGAAAATCAAACAGTAACGCAAAAATTGGCATTCAGATTCAAGACAGTTTAAAGTCATCCTAAACATTTGCACACCTTTAAAACTGAATTAAATAACAACATTTTTCTTAAGTTTGAACAGTTTGAAATGCCAAAACATTTTGAAGATGAAGGGTTTGTTTGTGGTTGGTTAGTGGTAGGCTCTACACCTGTTTGAACTGGCTTTATATGTCCACTAAAAATCACCTGATTCAAACACTGTGAGACTTCAAACATCATGGATACATTTTGGAGCCTCGCAGTGAAAAAAAATAGCTGAATCATCCAGCAAGTGAGTTCTTGATCGGCACTGATATTTGACCTGCATTTTAAACATGTTTATGCTGGATGGTGGAGATGTACAAGAGCTCAAGTAGTGGTTGTCCTACATTCTGTGCGAAGTGCTGCATATACGTGTGTTGAAATTCATACGGAAGTGTCACATTTCAACACATCTCTGATCTCTGATAACAAGGCTTGGGCAAATAGAAAATGTTGAAATAAGTTTGAGTGGAATGTAGTTCAAGAGGGCGAGGCACAAATTCAAGATAAACGCATCAGTTTTTCTTCAGAAAGTTTATTTTTAAAAAAGTCTCATACAAAAGAAATAGCAAATATATGCCATACATAATAGTTATAGTATACAATCTGCGAGGGAAATCCTCATACACATTATCCAGTGACTTAACAAATCACAGAAAAATTGAACAGAATCTTCAATGATATATCTGATTTGTACTCGATTGACAAGTATTGTGAATAATATATAGTTCTTACACACATTTATATACAGTAGAACAGATATCAATCAGTACAGCAGATGTGAACGTTACAAACACTTCATACCACCATCGTGTTCTCCGGTTACTCAACAAATAACCTTGATGTGTTACACATGAAACTTCATTTCCCAATACAAAAGACCCTTTACAAAGCTTTACATTCTCTTTTAGACTATTGTGTAGAACGTGTGTTTACAGAGTCTTTAAGTGGTGCAGCGATGCCGTCTGATCCAGTCCACGCCTGCGTGCCGTTCCAACCAGACAAGCTCCACTAAACATTTTATTTCCGGTTCATAAAACCTACTTTAGCCAAAACACTGGCTTACAGTTTCTGTGAAACCTTTTCCCTCTGGGAAGAGTGTGTTTCTAAAGCGAGGATCTTCAATCTCAGCTTAAAGGTCCTCATTAGCAGGAGACCAATGTCTCTACTTTTGACTAGAAGCAACCCTCTTTAGTATCCAGTCTCCTCCACTCTCCAACCGGTGGAATTCTTTCCAAACTTGTAGACGAGCCTGCGTCCATCCACCCTCTCCAGAATCTCTCGCTTGTAGTAATACCTGTAGGAAAGACCAAGAGTTTCGATTATTCCTCCATCCCAGGCTCCAACGAGACAAATCCCCCCAAAACCCTTGATCCCAGAATTGCATCTTTTACCTCATGGCTCTACTGAGCTTCTCATACGTCATGCTGCTGTTCTTCTTCTTCTGCCCCCAAAGCTGAGCAACAGCTTCGGACTTCAAGAACTTGAAGACGCCGTCCCTGCGGTCCTCCCACTTCATCAGGCCCTGGTTCTGCTCCGGATGGATCAGGATGTCTCTGATAAACTCCCAAAGGTGGGTTCCTCTTGGAGCTGCAATGGAGTCTAGTTTAGTATACTGGTAGACGCCACTTGATCTCAGGGTCAGGAACCTCTTCAGACAGAGTTCTGCGTACTTACCATGTTTGCTTTTTTTGGACTGAATGAAGTGGTTGAATCCCTCACTATCCCTGAGCTTTGGAGGGCGTCCTCTGCCTCTCTTCTGGCTCTTTCCTGGCTCTTGTTTTACAGAGGTCTCTGTGAAAAAAACCCCCAAATGTTAGATAACTAATCCTTACGTAATTTGGGGTACTCTTACTTCATCATTCCAGCTACTGGTGTCTCCTCGAAGGCCATCTTCCTGCAGAGTTTAGTTTCAACCTGTCTTCAATTGTCAAGTAATCCCGAAGACCTTGATTAGCAGGTTCAGGTGTGTTTGACTAGTCTCTGCAGGTAGATAGGCCTCTAAGAGCAAGGTTGAGCCTCGGAGGAACTTACTGGTGCCAATGGAATAAGGTATCTCGGAGTATTCGGGGTCGGAATCGCTGCTGTTGGACTCGGGTGAGCTCGGGTTCAGGAAGCTGCCTGAAGAGGACCAAAGAACAGAGCGTTTAGACTTCAGGAGAGGAGAATCTTGGGATGTTCTTTGACAGAATTACATGAATTGTTCACTATAGATTAGTGGAGGCACGTACCAGCGTGAGAACTCTGAAAACTCTCAGTTAGAGAGTCGTAGCCGTGGTCACTCTCTGGAGTCAGCTGGTTGGCGTACTCGTCGAAGTAGCTGTACTTGCTTTCTGAATTGTCTGCACAAACATAATTTCAATGTTATTTCCAGTACGGGTAGATGGGTACTGCTATCTATGGTCTGGGTTTTGTGTTGAAAGGTCAGAAAGTGGAATTTGCTCCTCACCTGTTGGGATTGAGGTTTGGACCACCACCGTTTCCAGCAGTGGTCCAAGGTTTGGTCCGTGCATGAAGGGAAATGAGTCCTGCAGGATGTTTTCCAGTATATCTAATTCAGATTCACTTAGAACGGTGTTCTCAGACAGGTCATTAGCTGTAGAAACAAACAAATCAAGGGTGTTAATGCATTCAAGTGGCACAACTTCAAACTATTTAAAAGGTTCTTTAAACAAGTTGCTCACCATATCTGGCCTTTAGGTTCTCAAGACTCTGGTGAAGCCGTTCCCCAAACCCCTGTCCAAATATGCCCATCAACGTTTCTTTGGATGTCGCGCAGAGTGTGAGCCCGTCCATGCTGCAGTAGTTCATATTCAGCAGACTGGCATCAAACCTGCTGTCCTCCACGTGAAAGGCGATCCACTCAAGAACGTTCTGCCTGGTCCACATCTGCGGGTTCACCTGGTCCCAGGGGCCTGCCGGAGAACAGGTTCAAAGCATCATTAACACCTGCACAGGTACTGACATGTCATGTGGTCACCACAGAGATCTGTCTCGCTAACAATACAAGAATAACCGCTCAGGTTTACTGTCTCCAGGGCCGGAGTTTCTGTTGTGTGTTTAACTATCTGTTGTGTTGACACCCTGTAGGTTTTGATCACAGTGTCAACAATGAATGCACTGCTGAAAGACTGTAAAGAAAACATTCCTGCACGCCTACTCCGGGCCAAGTTAAACATTGCCTCGGTTAAGGATTTTAAGAGTCAGAAACTGAGGTCAGACTGCCGTGGCATGTCTGGGCTCTTGGTTAGGCGATGGGAACCATCCCGTAACATTAAGCAAAATCTGTGAGGGATTTCATGAACTCTTACCCATTGTGTTGCTGCTGTTGAAGGAGATCTCGGAGAGATGTGGTGGTCTGGACACGGGCACTGTCATGCTCAACAAGTGTGGCTGCGGTTCAGGGTACAAGTTGGCATTTGCGTTGTTGAGAATTAGACTAAGTTCACTTGACGCCATTGCGAATTCTACAAGACAAAAAACAATACCAATGTAACTATGCAAATCAAAAGTATATGTTCTGAATTCAAAATAACATTTTTTTATTTTTTTAACTTTTCAAAGGCAAATCTTTTACCTGTTGTGGTGGCCAAAGGCAGCTAGGTTTCCAGATAAAATCCCACTGTAAGTGTTGGTTAAGTAATAATCCAGTAGTTTGTGAGGGTTTATCCTCAACGTTGAGAGAATCAGAAGGTTTGCTGATGCACCTGCTGCTTCTGACGGATTTATATAGGCTGAGACATACCTGAGGGGGCGTGGCCAGGTGAGCATATTCTCCTGGGAGGGGGAATTCCAGCTAATCTCTCTCTCTCTCGCTTGGCCACTCAACCCTTTTTTTTCTTTAGAATAGCTTTTCAGACCTTGAAACATGAACTTGAAACATGACAAGGCAGCTAACATAAATTCAGAGATAAACGCGAGCAAATACTGTGTCGCTCACACTCTTTACCATGGCAATTCACACGTACACACACACACATGAACCCATTCTCTCAACTTGACCTGGAGGGATGAAGTCATTTCTGTCAATATTTACTGTCGATGTATGTGTGTAACTTTATAACAGGTTTCGGTTTGTTGCAGGACTGGCTGGTGTTTCTGTGTGTGTTTGCTTTGTGTCTTTCGTACATGGCTGAGTGCTTTTGTAGTAGATGTAGGTGATGGTAAACACTATTCTGTTGTTGTGGATGAAGTTCATGATGGCAGCAAGTGATGTAAATATATCAAGCAATGCTTGTCTTTGCACCTATTTTGTGGACCATATTGTTACCAGTTTTAATTGTCATACCTCGAGTAAAAACCACTGTATATGAATGGTAATCATGCATATGTGTTTGCACTTTTCTGTTTCTATTTTTACACAATTCGTTACTAAAAATAGCAGTTAATCATGTGATGTATATGATCCATATTTAGGTTTTTCCATGTCTTCACATTTTTCCTCCTCTCATCACTGCAGATTTTTTTTTTTTTTCCGTTTTCATGTCAACGTCACATAGATAAACTCTGAAGAAAAGACATCTTGGAATGCAAGTGAACAGGTTTGATTGAAGATAAATGACTTTCCATGAGCAGAGGCGTCTATCACCTCACGTTCACCTACCTACCATCATTTTAATTAAACACTCAATGGAGGAGAAAGTGTGAACAACTCCATCAGTCATAAGCATATATGTAGGTTTGTTTGTATAGAACTTTTTGAAAATGTCCTCACAGCTTTTTGAAGAGCTATTTAAAGGAGATCCTCACTGATGTCACTTCTAACATCCGTTTAAATCCGTGCTGTTTTCCAGAGAACATGCTATAAATGTGATCAAATAAATATGCTCTTTGTTTTCAGACTTAAGATGTTGGCTGATTTCTACAGAAGCGAGATAAGATCATAAATAAATAATCGCCTGTGTGGGAGGGAGAAAAACAGCATTAGATCAGCGTCACAAAGGTTAAAAGGTCACATATATGTTTTTATATTCATCTCCTGAGGTCATGATGGGCTATACTTTGGTCACAAAATGGTCCTCCGAAGGAAGCGAAACCAGAGAAAACCACTTTAGTGACGTCCTAAATAAATAAATAAAGGTGGTCTGAAGCCATTATGATTAACTATATATAAAAACCTATATAAATGTGATGCACTGCAAATTACATTACACTTTATTTTCACATTAAGTTGTTAATATAGATTTCGGTTTGAGTTGTTATCGAAACAAGCTTAAAATAAAACAAAATAAGTCATTGGGAAGTCCCTGCGTCTGTGTTGTGCTCAGCTTGGGGTCTGGGCTGTTATACATTCACCACATCTAGTAAAGCATGAAGGTCATTGTGACGGCGAGGAATTCCTTCTGCCTCAAACTATGAGTTATTAACCTCTCCAGACTCCATTAATAGGTTAGTTAATGAGGTTAATGAGAGCTGCACACACTCAATCTCCATCATTGTGAAACTCCTGCCACCATGTGGATAAATACGTGAAATAACCATGGAAAAAACTATTTGTTCCTTGGTGTACATAAAAGGGAGCTTACAGCGGCACAATGCCCATGTTTAATGCCGTTTTTCATCATGACAGCCTCAATACGAATGAATCAGAATCAGAAAGAGCTTCGTTGCCAGGTCTGTTTACACATATGAGGGATGTTTTGGTGATAGAAGCTTCCATGGCACAGACAATGACAAGACAAAGATAATAAAGATAGACAAATATAGAGTAAGTAAATAAGAAATAACAGTATATAAAATTATTATTTTTTAAAAGATACACAATAACATGGTACAACCTATAAAAATGAACAAGATACAAAACAGGTATGTTACAGGTAAGGAAATGTAAATAGAGGTATTTAAGGGTACATATGAGTTTCTGCCAATCAGAGTACTTTCAGCAGGATAATCGTCCTGCCACAAAGCAAAAATGGTTCAGGAATGGTTTGAGGAGCACAACAACGAGTTTGGCCTCCAAATTCCCTTGTTCAATAGTCAGCACACTGACGATTTTTAAATCTTAACCAATTTTAAAATTGTGGAAGACCACAGACATAATGACAGTTTGCTCATCGAGTCAACATGGGGCTGCGCTACATCCTACAACATCTGGACACCAGGGACTTCTGTTTGTGGACTTCAGCTCGGCCTTCAACACCATCATCCCAAACCTCCTCCTGTCCAAATTAACCCAGCTCTCTGTGCCCACCTCCATCTGTCAGTGGATCACCAGCTTCCACAGCAGGATGTGTGCTCTCCCCATCGCTCTTCTCCCTCTTCACCAGCTACTGCACAACTGCAGACGACACCACACTCATCGAAGAGTCTGCGTACAGAAAAAATCAGGACATGGCGCCCGTGATTTCCAACAAGAATCAAATTTGGAGTCATCTGACCACTTTTCCACTTTGAAACAGTCCATTTTAAATGAGCCTCGGCCCACAGGACACGACGGCGCTTCTGGACCATGTTCACATATAGCTTCCTTTTTGCATGATAGAGCTTTAGTTGGCATCTGCAGATGGCACGGCGGATTGTGTTTTCCGACAGTGGTGTCTGGAAGTATTCCTGGGCCCATTTAGTAATGTCATTGACACAATAAAAAAAAAAAGTCTAAAACTCTGAGTTTTATTAACGTATCCTGCGCCTGCTGTTTCCTTCTACTCCCCACCAGAGGTCACCTGTTCACCATTGAGACCTTTTCATGGCACACACAGTCACACGTCACTCTGGACTACATTTCCCACAATTCCCCAGCTAGGCACCAATCACACACTCACACCTGTTTCCCATCAGTGACTCTATAAGCTGCACTCAGACACACACTCTTTGCTGAGTATTGTTTAGCCTTTGTTCTACCTTGCCTGTGTTTTGACCCTGGACTGTCTCCTTGTTTGATGATCGTTTGCTGCCTGCCTTGACCTTTTGCCTGTGTTTGGATTACTCTTTTGTCTTGCCTTCCTGTTTCTGTTTGCTGGTGTTTGACCTACTGCCTGTACGATACGCTCTCCTGTATATAAAGCTTGCATGTGGATCTACAACTCCGTTGTCACGCTCCCTACATTACATATACTGTATAGAAATTTGATATAAACATATGCTAATAAATCAATATTTCTCCAAATGTGCATTCTAATAAAAGCCCTGAGGGATGTTGTTTTCCTGAAGATCTCACAGGAGTTTTTTTCTCAATGAATGTGACTTACGCTCACATTTCAAAGAAAAGGTAGTAAATTCTGTTTTTCATATTCATAACATCTGACACATTATGGTCACTATAAGAATTTGAAACTAAAAAAAATCTTTTTAACAATGTATAGTTTCTCAAGGTACATCAAAACATATTTAGGACAGTTCATCTGAGTTCGTGGTTCAATCTTAATATTATAAAACTACAAGAAAACTAGATCACTAGAAATCGTTGAAAAGTTGGTATTTTGGGGGGGTTTTTGTGCACAAAAAGTTGTGCTGGTTAGATCAATAGCCTCAAAGTAAAAAAATAAGAAGAGCTGCTTCCTGTTGAAATATAAACTCTAGTATATCTTCTCACTGACCTCCATATAAGGTGACATTATTAAAAATGGTGTATCAGAAGGGATGATGACTTAATCCTTAATCATTTTAAAGGGAATGGGAGATGAGATTCTGATTGGTTTATTGCACATTATGCCTAAAACACCCATTACTCACTAAGAGACAAGGTACAACCCATTTGGTCCCTGCGCCATGCACTTTAGACCTTTAGACCTTTTTGTGAAAGTATCATCAGCATAACAGTGAAAACTAATGCCATGCTTCCTCAAAATATCCAGAGACCAGTGGCAGAGACGCAATCCTGTAATAATTAACAATATTAAGTTACACAAATATACTTTATGTATTTATTCTCACTTTATTAACCAATGTCTTTGCTGCTGACCTTTAATTATCTAATTCAACCATACTAATAAGCAAAAATGTCTTTACTTTAGATTAGAGTTAGACATAAGTGTTGAAATTCCTTCTCCTGTATCCTATTCTTCTTTAATCCAGAATGGCAGCACAGCTGAAAGGTTTGCTTGAGCTGCGCCCTCTACTGTACAGGCGTGAATTTGCATTTCCTTCATATACTTGCATATACTTTCTTCATTTCATTTTAAAATACATTCATGACCAACAACAATCTCCAACAGCCAAAACGCACTCCTCCACATTTACCGCGGACACCACTTTCACTCTGTGTCACCGTGTGAGAGAATCTAAACTAGCGTGTTTTGGGCTGCCATGTGATAAACTGGTTGCCGACGCCCAAAAACTCCTGAAGGCAAACTTGTGTCACGACTTGATACCCCACAGATATCAAAACTCAAAAAAGAAAAGAAATGAAAGAGAAAGTTTTGGTCTTGGGAAAATTTGATGAGAAATGAGTTTATAATCAGATGTTTTGCTTTTGATTGCAAACTTTGGTATTTTGGCGAATCTGAGCAAAATAACGTCATTTACTCCTGCTAATTCAACTTCGCAAAACCCAGAACCCATGCAAATTGGCTACACTCAACTGTCCCCTGAGGAGAGAGAACGACAGGTACAGCAGCGTCTCTGCCTCTATTGTGGTCAACCCGGTCATTTGAGAGCATCACGTCCCTCTCGACCAGCAAGCCAAAACGCCACTGCGGTGAGTTCCTCACCCCTTGCCTTCAGCAAGTCTAAGGCAGCCCAACTACCACCCCATCATGCTAGTGACTGTGCCATTGAACTCCTTCCAGGTACGACGCCCCCTAAGGGTCGTATTTTCCCTCTCTCTCAACCCGAATCTGAAGCCATGAGAAATTACATCGAGGAGGAACTGTCCAAGGGATTCATTCAGCCATCTACCTCCCCTGCATCAGCTGGATTCTTCTTTGTAAAGAAAAAGGACAGAGGTTTAAGACCCTGTATTGATTACCGAGGCCTCGGTTAACTTCCGTTAACCTCTTCCTTTGGTCCCAGCAGCCTTGGAGCAATTCTGTACGGTCAGATACTTTACCAAGCTTGACCTACACAGCGCTTATAATTTGATCCGTATCAGGGAGGGAGACGAGTGGAAGACTCCACCACTACTGGGCACTACGAATACCGGGTTATGCCGTTCGGGCTGGTCAACAGTCCGTCCATCTTCCAAGCTTTCATCAATGACGTCTTCCGGGATATGCTAAACAAGTGGGTTATTGTGTATATTGACAACATACTCATCTATTCTGACTCCTATCATGAACACGTTCACCATGTTCGCTCTGTCCTGCAAAAACTCATTAAGAACCAACTTTACGCCAAGACAGAGAAGTGTGAGTTCCATCAAACTTCCACATCCTTCCTGGGTTACATCATAAGCTCCGAGGGAGTTGCCATGGATGACAGCAAGGTCCAAGCAGTGGTGAACTGGCCGTTACCCACCACGATTAAAGAACTGCAACACTTCTTAGGATTCGCTAACTTTTACAGACGTTTCATCAGAAACTTCAGCCTGATTGCTACACACGACTGGCCTGGTCACCAATGGCAGAGAAAGCATTTCAAAAGTTGAAAGAACTGTTCACCACCGCACATAATGACAGAAATAACAAACGCTCACCATTCCGAACCACCTCCTCCGAACTGCCCTCCTGATCGCACGTATGTACCAACATCTCTACACAAGAGAGTCATCCAATGGGTACACACTTCACTTAGTTCAGGTCATCCGGGTATAGCAGCCACTACTCAACCAATAACAGTTTCTGGTGGTCTTCTCTACAATCCGACATCATAACCTTCATCCGCAACTGTACAGTATGTCAAACCACCAAATCATCACACCAAGTTCCCACTGGTCGATTACAACCACTACCCATTCCACAACGCCCCTGGTCTCATATCGCCATCGACTTTGTCACAGATCTCCCCAACTCCCAAGGTCTTACCACCATCCTCACTGTAATTGATCGCTTCTCCAAGGCCTGTCGTTTCATTCACTGGCTTAGAGACCGCTGAACACCTCTGCAATTATGTGTTTCGGTTCTACGGCCTTCCTGAGGATATTGTTTCTGATCGGGGTCCACAGTTCGCATCACGAGTCTGGTCAACCTTCTTCCAAAGACTCAATGTCAACGTCAGTTTAACTTCAGGCTATCAACCCCAAGCCAACGGTCAAGTCGAACATCTCAACCACAAACTCACCCGTTAACTACGCTCTTACTGCCACTGCAACCAAACCGACTGGAGTCGATATCTGTTCTGGGCCGAATATGCACAAAACTCGCTATAAAAACCATCTACTTGACTCACACCCTTCAAGTGCATACTCGGCTATCAACCACCGCTACTCCCCTGGTCAGGAGAGCCCTCAGTTCTCCCGTCAATTGACAACTGGCTCTAACGGAGTGAAGCGGTCTGGAATTAAGCTCACGTTCACCTACAGAGAGCAGTAAGGCGACAGAAGGAACAAGCTGAAACCGTCGCCCAGATCCCGATTACCACCCTGGACAGTGGGTTTGGCTATCCACTCGTGACCTTCGACTCAGACTCCCCTGTAGAAAGCTCAGTCCCAGGTACGTGGGTCCATTCAAAATCATCAGACAAATCACCCGTTTCCTACCGTTTAGCATTACCACCCAATTACCGTGTCTCACCCACTTTCCATGTTTCTCTGCTCAAGCCCACAGGTGGTCCGAGAGGAGTGGAGAACCTAGACGAGGCCAGTGACCAGAGACCTCATCCCCTCATCGTGGAAGGCGAGGAGGCATATCAAGTACAAAAAACTCATGGATTCCAGACGCTGGGGCAGGATACTACAATACCTCGTCGGTTAACGCAGATGATATTCTGGACCCTGAGGAATTTCATAGGACCCATCCGGAGGGACCTGCCCCTCGCCCTCGTGGAAGACCCCGGCGTCAACTGCCTCCTCGCTTCAGGAGCTGCTCACGGGGGGGGGGCTCTGTCATGAACATGGTCTCTGTGGCTCCCTCCGATCGCCACCAGAGGGCTCCCTCACCCGAGTACTGACCTCATCGTGAACTTCATTTCCCATAACCCCGTACCTGGTCTGATTACCCACACACCTGATCCCCATCATCCGGACTATTTAAGCTCACTCACACTTTTGCCCTTTGCGAAGTCTTGTTTTGCCCCGGCTAACACTACTGAACGTTTTCCCCTGTTATCTGTATTCTTGTGTATGACCTTGGACTGCTTATCATCATCGTGTTTGTTTACTGCCTGCCGTGTTAATTCTCTGACTGTTTACTGGATTACGCTGCCTTGTCTGCTGCCTGACCCTTTGCCTGTCCCCGTTTACGATACACCTCTGCCTTGGACATTGTTATTGCTGGTGTTTGGCCCTTGCCTGTATGAGGTCCAGAGGGATTCTGACTTACTTATGATTTGAGTCATTGAATATTTACTGCTAATCAGGTATGTTCATATATTTATTATAATGTTTTCAGTTACTGTAGCATCCTTGTTTTGTTAATGTTGCTTAATTAGGTGATAGAAATGAATGGTTTTCCTTGTTTCGGTTCAGAAGTAGATACTGGGTTTGATGTTACACACTCATATAACATTCGTCAAAAATATCATTCATTTCTGTAGAGCTGGACATTTTAATAAGGAGTTCAGCTTTGAGAATGAAACCAGCCTGTTTGTTCCAAATTTAACATGTGCTTAGCTTCTCTAATACTCTTTTATTGTACCCCTGTAACCTTGGCTATCCTCCACTTGTATATTTGGTACTACTGCCATCTAGGGGACAATAATAGGAACAACTAATATCTTCACTCTGCTCTATAATAAACGCCATCTTTATAATAGTGTGAGACTATTTACAACAGTGTCTCCGTGTTTCTGTTTGTTTGGACAATAAGATGAGAATAGTTAACATAAATCTCTGACAGTTTGTCCGGCAGCAAATACTGGCCTTTCAGTGGTGGGAGTGCCAGACAAACTCGGTCTTTCACTTCAGATGTGAGGTCATCTATGAAGGGAGGAAACAGATTCCAGCGTCAGTCTTCTTCTGGGGTTGTTGCTGGTGTGTTTGACCTCTTTGTCTGTATTGTGAGGGAACGAGGGATTGATATGAGGTTTGGCAGCCAACTCACAACTTTGATCCCACATCTTTCGAACATCACATCTTCCCTTTTATTTTGAAGCAGCGTCACTAACGCACTGGCATTACTAGCAGCACTCTGTAGATCACAAGTTGGGTTTTGCATATTGCAGGACTAACAGAAGGAGGGTAGCGGTTCCATGCGAGGAGGTTGAGCAGCTGGATCCAAATCATCCAATGAAAGAGACTGGGACTGGAGTTCCCCGGACTCACGAGACTGAGGAGCAATATTTGCCTCATTAGATTTAAGCCTTTTGCAAATGTCTCAATCAAGTTCAGCTGTTTTAGAGAGCGTTTACTCATTTTGAATCACAACAGAGGCGCAGTCTTATGACGTACAGATATAGATATCTCACTGATTCTTGAAATAAGAGACAAAACATGCTTTATTATTGATATATTTGTAGACAAAGGTCTCAGCTAATGAACATGTAAGGTTTTTCTGAAAATGTTTTCTTCTGAAAATGTACATTTGTTTACTTCAGAACTTAATTTGTGTCAACTCCGTCAGACACATTAAAAAGATGCTATTTTAATTTGATCATCAACAACAGTGTAAAAATACACATGACAAATATACAGCAGTAGTAGTCAAGTGAGATCTGTGTGTCTCTGAGAGAAATATAAACAGTAAAGCTTTACAAATAAGATTTTTACAAATCTGACACTGAAAGAGAAGCTCGAATAATCATCAGTATTTATGATGACAAAAACACACTTGAAGAATCTTTAAAGTTCAGCGTTCTGCTTTAGATTTAAGCACTTCCTGAAAAAGATGAATATGGAAAGCCATAAGTGAATAAATCTCACAAATATTAATATATGCTGAATCAGTGTGTGAGAGATGACATCAATCATGTATCTGATGTGTGAATATGTGCTTGATCTCATTCAGCTCTTCTAGATCTGATGTCATAAACCACAAGAATGACAGTAGCCACGCCCACCAGAGCAGAGAGGGCCAATCGGATCACAGCTTCAGTAGGACCACAGCAGTGGACAGAGTCTGAGGAATAAAAACATCAAAGTGAGATCAGCTCAGTCAATAAACGCTAATATCATCAGCGCTGTCGTACCTGAACATGTGTGACAGAGCTGAGTGATATCCAGATGTTGAGTCTGGTGGCTGATGGGATTGTTCAGCACACAGCTGTAGGTGTTGTTATCCTGATATTCCACCTCCAGAGGTAGAAAGAGACCGATGCTGAGATCAGACACACTGATGCTGGACAATAAACTGTTTCCTTTGTACCAGGAGAGAGTCACATGACCCACGTTCACAGCTGAACACACCAATGAACATGATGATGATGATGATGAAGAACATTGTGAAGAGTTACTGCTGATGACAGGAACAGGCAGACGAGCTGAAAACATGAGAGAATAAAGAGAAATGAGAATGAATGAAGATATTCAAGAAACATCCAAGATGATCAAAAGTAGAGCATTTAAAACTATTTAATAGAAAGTTAAATATAAACCTGCTGTTCATGTAAAAGTTTTTTTTTTAACCATTATTTATATAGCGCTTTTTACAATGTAGATTGTGTCAAAGCAGCTTTACAGTGATAACTGGTACATTATTTTGGCTGCACAGCAGCTCTTAAAGAATAGTGTCAATGCAGGCAGATCAAAGCACTGTTGAATATCAAATATCAAGTGTCCCCAACTAAGCAAGCCAAAGGCGACAGCGGCAAGGAACCCAAACTCCAACAGGTGACATCAGGTGGCAAACAGGTGTTAAAATGGAGAAATTTTTTTTTTTACTAATTAGTCATGATAAGATACTTCTTTAGATCTAGCTGTAATGAATAAAACACGTGAAACTGATATTTAACTCACTGTAGACAATGAGACGAATATAAGAAGAATGCTTGATGAAAGTATTGATCCATAGGTCATAAAGTCCAGCGTGTTTCATTGTGGTGTTTGTGATGGTCAGAGATCCAGTTTGATCGTCCAGCTTCAGTCTGTCTCTGAATCTCCCATCAAGATCATCATCATATACAGTGAAGCTGTTGAACCGTTTATTGATTTCAGCTATTAAAGTGTCTTCAAACCTCCAATGAATCAAATAATCATCCTTCATTTCAGTAAGATGAGAGTTTATAGTGACTGAATCTCCCTCCGTCACTGACACTGAAACAAGGTTTGTCACAGATAAACTGATTATAATGGTTTATTAAATTCAATAGTTTAACATTTAAATTTGAAATAAACAATATCATAAAACAGCAAAAAGAAACTAAATGATGTACAGTGCTCAGCGTAAATGAGTACACAGTACATTTTAAACAATATCTCAATGAACACAAAAACAATTTCCAAAATGTTGACAAGACTAAGTTTAATATAACATCTGTTTAACTTATAACATGAAAGTAAGGTTAATAATATAACTTAGAGAACAAAATTTTCAGTTTTAACTCAAATTAGGGTGATGCAAAAATGAGTGCACCCCACTGAAAGTCTAAATTTTAGACTACAAGAATTCAGCCACAGGTGAGTCTGATTCTTCATTACACAGGTGACTATAAAGGGTGTTGAAACCCCTTCCCATTTCACGCTGTCAGCAATGGCAGCACATGGAAGAGAAACGCCTAGAGTTTGCCAGGGCCCACGCTGACAAAGATGAAGACTGCTGGGACTCGATCCTCTGGAGTGATGAGACCAAGATAAATGTTTTTGGAACCGATGGCTTTAAAACTGTATTGGTGAGGAATACAAAGAGAAATGCATGGTGCCTACAGTGAATCATGGTGGTGTCAGCGTCCTTATGAGTGCCGCTGGTGTCGGGGAGCTGCACTTCACCGATGACATCATGAATTCACAGATGTACTGCTCTATACTGAAAGAGAAGATGCTACACTTGGTCGTCGTGCACTTTTCCAACATGACAATGATCCTAAACACATTTCTGAAGAAGAACAGGGTGAAAGTGATTCAGTGGCTCCTGATCTGAACCCAATCAAACACCTGAAGAGACGAGTTGAGCATCACTCTCCATCCAGCATCTGGTCTCTAAAAGAGCTCATTCTTGAAGAATGGAAAAAGATAGATGTCGCCAACTTGTTCATGCCATGCCTAGAAGACTTGGTGCTGTCGTTAAAAATCATGGAGGCCATACAAAGTACTGGATGTAGTAGTTTTTGTTGTGGGGTGTACTCATTTTTGCATCACCCTAATTTGAGTAAAACTGAAAAATGTGTAATCTAAGTTATATTATTAACCTTACTTTCATGTTATAAGTTAAACAGATGTTATATTAAACTTAGTCTTGTCAACATTTTGGAAATTGTTTTTGTGTTCATTGAGATATTGTTTAAAATGTTACTTTTCAAAGGGGGTGTACTCATTTACGCTGAGCACTGTATGAATTAATTTCAACTTTGTCATTAAAAACAGGTGAAAACGTACTCAGTTACTAACGTAACCTCGGTTCCCTTAGATACGGAACGAGTACTGTGTTGTTTGCCTTATTATAATTATTATTATAAAGCAAGACGCTTAGGGTTAAACTCCTTTTACACCGATTTCTGAAGCCTTTTTCAATCACGCAGTGAAACTGCATGGCCATTGGTTTGTGGAGTTGTATGTAAACGAACCAATGACAGCGCGGCGGAGCCCACTCAAGCCTGCCAAAAGAGGCAGGATATTAGGGTATATAAGTGGCCGTCTCACCTTGGCAGACTGATTTAATTCAACAGAAGCGACGGCATGAGGCGTCCTGCGAATAGCATGGCAAAATACGGAGTACTTGTTCTGTATCTAAGGGAACCGAGGTTACGTTAGTAACCGAGTACGTTTCCGTTCGATACTATACTCGTACGGCGTCATTTGCCTTATTATTATTATTATTATAAGGCAGGACGCTATGGGGACAGTCCAATCACGCCATGCTATGAAGGGGGGACAACAGAGCATTCGAGCAGAGCGCTAAAAAGGGCTCACGACGGATGCACATAGGACAGGATGGCCCAAAAAAATTGGGGACTGAAAGACACTGTAGTCATCCTCCCAATCCTATATAGCCTAGGCGCCAGTGGGGCCTAGAGCGTATATAGGGAACAAAAAATAGAGTCATTACCCAGACTTGGTCGGGCCATAAACAGGGATTCATAAGCTGGTCACAATAGTGAGGCTTATGCAGAAAGGACCTGCACCTGTAATGCAGGAACGTCCAGATTATAAAACCTGACAAATGTGGACGGCGAGGTCCAGCCGGCCGCCGCACAGATTTCGGCGATGGACACGCCACTGGACCATGCCCAAGAAAAGGCCTTGCCTCTCGTGGAATGTGCTCTTACACCTATAGGGCATTGTAGGCCTAAAGAGGAGTAAGCAAGCGCTATAGCATCAACTATCCATCTGGATAACCTGGGCAGACAAAGAGCTGTACCGACTGATGAAAAGAGGTGGAACGGTCAATGTCACATCCTGGGAAGGAGGAAGTGCGGAGAGAATGACCATCTGCGCCCTAAAAATGGTGGATAGGACCTTTGGGACATATCTATGTCTTGGTTTCAGGGTGACCCTGGAGTCGTTAGGCTCGAATTCAAGACAGGAGGGGCTCACAGAGAGAGCCTGCAAATCTCCCACTTGCTTAACCGATGCCAAGGCTAGCAATAAGGCGGTTTTTAGTAAGTCGTCAGTCTGGAGTGGTTCAAAAGGAGGGCCTCTAAGGCCTCTAAGAACCAAGGATAGGTCTCAGGTAGGAACCATGAAGGGGCAAGGAGGGTTCAGCCTCCTGGACCCATTCAGGAAGCGAACAACGAGGTTGTTACTCCCTACTAACTGCCCTGCTACAGAAGCATGGGAGGCCGCTATAGCTGCGACATAGACCTTAAGGGTAGAGAGAGTACGGCCTCTATCCATTAAGTCTTGAAGGAAGGACAATATCTGGGATATGTCACAAGTAAATTAGTCTTCGCCCCAGGGCTGTGCACCAGGCGGCAAAGACAGACCATTTAAGGGTGTAGAGATGTCTCGTTGACGGATCTCAGGGAAGTTTGCATGCTCCCATTGAGAGACCACACATGAAGATCCCACAGCTCGGGTCTGGGGTGCCATATCGTCCCTCTCACTTGAGAGAGGAGGTCTCATCTCAGGGGAATCGGCCATGGCTCCATGGATGATAGCTGAGACAGATCCGAGAACCATGGGAGAGCCAGTTTGGAGAGCTTGATATACCGCCATCATCTCCAGGCGGTTGATATGAAGCTCGCTTTCCGGGCTGTTCTAAGTGGCCGTCGCACAGATCCCCCCCGAGCCCATTTTGGAAGCATCTGTGAAGACGATTTTCCTCTTGCCCATCGTCTCTATTGCCACGAACCAGCAGGGGTTCACCCAAGGGGCCAGGGTTTTGACGCACGCCTGGTTCACCTTGAGCGAGCAGCGACCATGCTGCCAGACTTGGGGCGGGACCCGCGGCTTCAGCCAGAACTGCAGTGGGCGCATGCGGAGCAGGCCCAGCTGCAGAGCTGGTGATGCTGAACTCATGAGACCTAGCATCTTCTGAAATGCTCTGAGCAGCAGAGAAGTTACGGGCGCAAAAGTTTCCACGAGCTGCTGAATGGGTAGAGATCGCTCTGGTGAGACTACGGCCCTCATGCGGGTTGAGTCGAAAATCATCCCCAGGAACAAAATACAATGGCTGGGAGATGACGAGCTCTTGGGAAAATTTACCCTGAGCCCCAAGCACTCTAAGTGGGTGAGGAAAATGGATCTGTGTGATATTAGCTCCGTCTCCGACTGGGCCAGAATGAGCCAGTTGTCAGGGGGGAGAGACAGATCCATGCACTTCGTAAAAGTGCGGGGAGCCAGAGATAACCCGAACGGAAGGACCATGTATTGATATGCCACTCCTTTGAAGGTGAATCTCAAGAATCATTTGTGATGGGGGGCTATCTGGATGTGAAAGTAAGCATCTTTCAGATCCAGGGAAAAGAACCAGTCTCCTGGGCGAATCTGCGAGAAGATCTGTTTCAGTGATCATTCTGAATGAGTGCTTTATTGGTGCCCATTTCAGACGTCTGAGATCGAGGATGGGTCTGAGACCGCCATCCTTTTTGGGAACGAGGAAGTACCGGCTGTAGAAACCTGACTCGCTCAGTGCTGGGGGAACCATTTCTATGCCAGCATGGTGTTCACCTCGGAATGTAGGACGTGACACTCCGGGGATGCCTGCCAGGCCCTGGCCCACGTGGCAAGGTGCTGGATTGGTTCGAGCACCGAGTCGCTGTGAGGAACTATGGTGCACATATGGGATGGAAGAAGAAATTTGCGTTTGTTTTTTATTATATCCGCTATAACAGCAGTGCACTGGCCGTTTGAACAGGCTCTGTGCAAGCAACAAACACATTTTTTCGAGCACCCGGAACTGAACGGGGTGACAGGAAAACTGGTCCGGCCGCAGCGGGACTTAGCCTCCTCCTCTTCCTTTCCTGAGCATCAGGCTGACTTCTGAGGCGTAGGGTCCAGCACTATCTTGGGCCGGGGTCTCTGTCGCTCCAGAGGGGGGTGGCGCCTAGCGGAGCGTGAGCGCTGCCGGTGCTCAGGCGGTGGCATGGGCTGAGTGGCTGGCGGTGTAGCTTTGGGTGGCTGCTGAGCTGACGCAGGTTTAGTGATTTTTACTCCATTCACCGGTGACGTAGTGATTTTCGATCACGTGTCACTTAAGGTGTGGTTATGAGTGTATCAGATGACCCCTCCCCTCCTTTGGTAATACGGGGCACCAGTCAAGAATACTAAAAAACTCCAAAAAGAGCTGTTCAATAATTTGTGGGAGTCTGGCCAACAACACAAGGAAGACACAATTATAATAAAATCAATGAAATTTATTAACAATATACATGCAAGAGTAAATACCACAACGATTAATAATGAAATAATGAATATGCACTTCTAAAAGATAGTAAAATAATAATCAAAGGAAGATACTGAATGAAATCAAAGATCACAGTGAACACAGAATGTATAAATGCAGTGCCGTTAAACTGAATATAAAATGGAAGAGAATTGTATGGGAATGCTTCTTATGGAAACCACCTAATGGCACATAAAGGAAATAAACGGGAGGGCGCAAGGGGTGGAGACGTACTCCGAAAAGAAAGCTATCCGCAAGCGCAAGGAGGCCAGACTCATGTTCTCGCAGCGAGAATAGGTCATTTCAGTGAGCGCGGCTTCTGCATGAGATTTCCCCAGACATGGCACGCACTCACTGTGCCCGTCATCAGTGTGCACACAGCCGTGGCGCGACGTTTGCAACAACGTCGCAGAAAATTTGCTCTTAGAAAGCTGCTAGAGAGTGGCGAGCTGTTCTGAGTTTCACTGCGTGATTGAAAAAGGCTTCAGAAATCGGTGAAAAAGGACTTTTCCCTGTAGCGTCTTGCCTTACAATAATAGGCAAACGATGCAGTATGAGTGTAGTATCGAAAGGGAACATTTTTGAACTCACCAATGACAGCGAGAAAGATATTAACATTCATATAGTTGGTCTGTAGTTCATATTCTCCAGCGTGTTTCATTGTGGTGTTTGTGATGGTCAGAGATCCAGTTTGTCTGTCCAGCTTCAGTCTGTCTCTGAATCTCCCATCAAGAACGTCAGCATATACAGCGATTCTGTTGAACCGTTTATCGATTTCAGCTATTAAAGTGATTTCATCATCTCCAAACCACCACTGAATCACACCATCATCCTTTATTTCAGTAAGACCAGAGTCGAGAGTGACTGAATCTCCCTCCGTCACTGACACTGAAACGTCAAACACACACACGGAGAACACACAGAAACAGATTCAACACAGATTAAGACTGTCATTTACAAAAGTAAATGGTTTTGAAACTTAAATTTGAAATGAATTTCATCATTAAACAACAGAAGCAAAATTTAGTTTGGATTAATAATTGAATCTTTGTGATGATTAAAATATAAAAACAGGTGAAAATCATATTTAACTCACCAATGACAGTGAGAAAGAAATTAACATACTTATAGTTGATCTGTAGTTTATATTCTCCAGCGTGTTTCATTGTGGTGTTTGTGATGGTCAGAGATCCAGTTTGTCTGTCCAGCTTCAGTCTGTCTCTGAATCTCCCATCAAAAACATCAGCATATACAGCGATTCTGTTGACCCGTTTATTGATTTCAGCTATTAAAGTGTTTTCAAACCACCACTGAATCACATCATTATCCTTTATTTCAGAAAGACGAGAGTTTATAGTGACTGAATCTCCCTCCATCACTGACACTCTCTTCACTTCACCAAACACTCCTGAAGAAGAGTTTTTCAGATTAAAATCACTTGATGTTGGTTCGATGAAAAATACTTTTAATCATTTAAATGTGACGTGAATGATATTCTGCAGCAGCACAAAGACCAAAGATGATGAATGAAAAGAGAAATAGATTTATATATGGAACAATAACTAAAAAAGACACTTTAATGTTTAATGTCACACTAAAACTCAACTTTAGAGCTGAATTCAAACAGTAAAATCACAGTTCAGTTATTTCTATATGAGACGTGTTTGTTCTGTTCAGGTTTAGTTTTCTCTCCGTTTCCTCTATCATTAGTTCATTAATCCCAGACCTGTTTCTGTTCTTCCAATGATCAATGATTTAAAGTTCTGTTCAGTTCATCGTCCGGTATCGTCTACGTTACGTGGTTGTGTTTCTCCTCATGATTCTCCTGTGTATTGTGTGGATTATTAGATTAAAGACTGTTCTTTGAGTTATTTCCCGAGTCGTGCGCCACCGTCGCTGACCCTAACGGTGAATGTTAATCTTCTCTAACTAATTTAACCAGTAATTTATCAGAACTGAAGCCATAAAAACACATTTAAAACTCACCATCCAGACGCCACAAACAGAGCAAAACTAACTTGAGAAACATTTTCTTCATCGGTTCACTGAAAAGCCCACGATAGCAACTCTTAAAATGTCTGATCTGAAACACGCTGAACTGTGATATTTATCTGGTTGTGTGTGAATCCTCCCCCAACCTCGGTTAGTTTCCGCTCACACATCCGTCTCCTTTAACATTTTCAAATGAATTCTGGGCCTGAATGAAAACTAATAGAAGAGTGAAATATCGGACTAGATATCTGAATCTACTGGTGTGTTATTTAGTGACCTCTGACCTGTGACTCTTACAGTTGATGGACTCACTTTATTTCAGTGTAAAGATGTTTTGTGTGGAGTGGAAGATTGTGATGATCTTATTAGCAGGAGAGAAAATGAAGAACAAACCACAAACATCCAGCAGAAGCTGTTTATCCACCGACAGATCAAACCAGAAACACTGATGTTTGAACAGATAAAATAAAAGGAAAAACCAATGCAGCGTCCATTTGACACATGTATAATGTTTGTGTTGTTCAATAAAACACACCAATATCCAACACTTTTCTCAGTATCGAATATATATATATATATATGTATGCTGTTGCTCTTAATATATCACACATTTCATTGACAGACAGAATTACGGCGCTATCAATCACACAACTTGCCGCTTCAAGTAAATTCAGTTTTGATTCTTTCCGTTGTGAAAATCAATAGTTATTAATTTAGTTAAATTATCTATATATCAGCTCTGGAGAAAAAAAGGGATGTCATTGTCCAACTCAGTTCGGTTCAATGCAGGCAGATCAAAACACTGTTGAATATCAAGTGTCCCCGACCAAGCAAGCCAGAGGCGACAGCAGCAAACTCCATCAGGTGACAAAAATGGAGAAAAAAACCAGGCTCAGTCGCTCAGGTCTCCTCTGGCCAACAGCGAACAGTATTATGATTCAGGTAGCTAACATAAGTCTGATGGGATCGCAACAGTCAAAGTATTTATTCCAGTTCCAGTTGAGGATCGTATTCGTCACGCCGGTACGGACAGTTTGTTGAGGAGCTGCGCCACTGGCCGTCGTGTCGATGAGGCCTTCACAGTGGATGATCTAGTTGACTCAATCTCGGCTGCGTTGTGGTCGTGTCAAGGCGCAGGTCCTCGATCTCACCTGGATACGGCCCGGATCCGGCTGACCTCGGGATAAACAGAAAGACTAATATTAGCGTAGATGCCATTCTTCTTCTGATGTAACGAGTACATCTGGTGTTATTGGAAGTGTTCCCGGTTCCGACTGACCTAATTTATGCAGCCTAATAATCCTTTAACGGATTTGAAAACATAAATTGATAATGTGTTATGTGTATGCCAGGTTAAAGAGATGCGTTTTTAGTCTAGATTTACATACCAAAACATAAAAATACAACTAATTCAAAATAATAATAATGAAAAATGATCTCAATGATACTAAAATTAACACTTGTCCGAGGCAAAGTTTATAGTTTCAAAGTAAGTCAATGAATGAGCAACGTTTGAGCAATAAAAGATTGCTGATGTGATCCTGCACATCCGACAGATAATATTTCTATTATATGATTCGTTGTGAGTTACACTACTAGTCAAAGGTTTGGAAACATACCCGTTCTGTATAATTTCAATAACAGTGCATTAATAAAAACATTAACGAGCCCAGCGAACAGGGAACGTTCTGGCAAGGTTATGAAAACGTTAATAGAACGTTTGTGTAAAAGTTATCTGGTCTTTAATAATGTTCTAATAATAATGTTGTTCATGGAACGATTTTACTTCAGTTATAAATTATAAAATTATAAATGTCACTACTTGTTGAGAAAGTTCAAAAGTAACATTCCCATAATGTTTGAAAAATAATACAATTGAACGCTCCCTTAACGTTCACATAACCAAGAAAAACAATGAGGTTTTGAATGTTCAGGGAACATTCAGAAACAACTTAATGGGAACGTTAAACTTGTTTTTGTTATATTTGAGCTTCTTCTTTGTCTAGCTCTGCACATTAATAAACCCACGCTTTTACTTCACTGCGTGCTACAACAACAAAAATAATTTTGATATCTGAGAAAGAAGTGCCCAACTTTTGACGATGTATCCTGTGTAAGATTTCGTTTATCTATCATCTCTATGGCCAGGAGGTCTTTTAATAGAACAGGCCGACAGCTGCACACACACACACACACACTCACACTCAAGTGCTGTTATAAATACTGAGGTGTGTGTGTGTGTGTGTGTGTTTAGTTTCAGAGATGGCCGACAGAAAGAGCAGCAGCGGCTCTCGCCTGACCGTCAGGAGGAAAGAGAAAGCAGAAAATGAGGCAAAGAAAGAGGAGAAACCTCCTAAAGAAGGAGAAAAACCTGAGGTAAACGGGAAGAACGCGCCCGTGGAGAACGGAGATGCTGCCGCAGCCGCCGCCAGCGGTACGGAGAACGGAGCCACAGCGAACGGAGATAAACCGGAGCCAATGGAGCTGCCGCCGTTTGAGATCATCACCGGGTGAGTCTAAAAACAAAGAAGGACACGACAGAACATCAGACGAGGAGCTAAAACCGAACCTTCATTTACAGTCCATACCTGTACGACCTTCTTTCTTCTGTGGAACACAACAGGAGATGTTTAGTAGAATGTACAACCTTGTCTCGAGCTTAAAAAAAAGACAGAAAACATCATAAACGTACACTACTTAAAATAAAAGTTCTCCATGGCTCCATGAAACCATCCATTATAGCTCTTCGGATTATTAAAATGTTCCTCACACTTAAAAAAAAAAAATGGTTCTTTTAAGAACTGTTCACTAAACACCAAAAACGCCCTACTGGAAGCTTAAAAGTTTCGTAAAAGTAATCGATGTTACTTGTACGCTATATTTCAAGTTTTGTGTGAGGAACAGATCCACATTTAATTGCTCACAAACTTGCTGAATCACAATCGGTCACATGATACGCGAGAACCAATGGTGATCAGTGGCGTCTTCTAGCGGAGTGTGTGAATCTACGCAAACACCAATGACAACAGATGACAAGACTTTCAGGGAATAAATGAATAATTAAGGGTCGGTTCCTCAAGCAAAGCATCTTCTTGGAAAAATAAAGTTTCTTTATCGGCATTGATGGTTCCATGAAGACTCTTTAACATCAATGGATTATTAAAATGTTCTTCACACTTTATTTGTAAGAGTGTACATTTCTCTTTTGTGCAGTATAAAGGTTTCACGTTCATGGAACCATTAATGCCAATAAAAACAAGCTTAATTTTTAAGAATAATCTGCTATAAAGAACCTATTGTGGAATGGAAAGTTTCCAGGGATGTTGAAGGTTCTGCATGATGCCAATAAAGAAGCTTTGTTTTTAAGAATTGTGTTTCTCCGGAGCATATCTGTTGGGAATTGCGTGAACGTTCAGGTCGAAAGCTTGTGTGGAGCAGATAGATTCAACCCAACCCCCACCAAGGTCAGTCCTGACAGGCGGTGATGTGTCTCGCTGTCTGCTGTGTGTCGTCTAAAGAACACGCTCTTAAAAATAACGTTAGATCTGCTTTAAAGAATCTGGAAACCAATCTGAAGAACCTGAAATGCCAAGAGTCTTTAACAGAGAAAAACCAATGAAGAACCTCTTTGATGATTGAGGTTGAGTTCTCATGTAGGCATCAACTTCCTCTCAGATGTTTCTCCTAAAATTCCCAAAGAGAAATAAAAACAGAGTCAGCAGTCGTCGAGTCTAGAGCTGCAAAATGAACGTGGATCTGATGAGAAATTTCTGATTAGTACCTAGAGACATCGTTGAGCTGCATTTCTAAAGGGATAAATGTCTTTGAGTTTTGGTATTTTACATTTCCGACTGGCGTTTAAGAATCCAAGCGGGTTTGATAACCCGACGCTGATGAGTTTGATTCTGTCGACACATTAAAGCTGTGAATTGTTGTGGATCATTTAATAGCAGGTGCTCATTACAGATGAACCGGGTTCATCTGGCAGCAAACACACACAATACTTCCAAACCGTCTCACCACACACGGTTCTGTATATGGGTCAGACTCCTAGAATAAAGTTCTGCCCCCGCTAAGGGTATTTATAACCCTGACAACCCTTCCATCTGTCAGCCTGTGAAGGAGCTGTTAAAAACGACCACAGAAACCCCCTCGGAGGAATGCTGGGTAATAATACAGCTGAGATACTTTTATGCACATTTAACCTGTTAACTGTAAATAATCGCCCCCCTTTTTGGAGCACAGTATGAACTTAAATGCTTGCAATTCATGAATGCTTTGGAATACAGACCTAAGCTTGGTTCTTTTTAAAGAGACACTTGCAGAAGTGAAAACGCATCAAAAAATCAAAGTGTAAAGAAGTTACAGAAGTTTAAGCTTACTGTAAAGCAAATGTACTGAATTTCATTTTACACAATATATATATATAGGACTCTAAAATTGCTAGAAAATCAAATGTTCCAAATTTGAAGTTGATATCACAAAAATTGAGCCGCTAAAAGGTTTTACAAGTATCTTGCGACTAATCTGAGCGAAATACCTTGTAATGTGAAGTGGTTCCAGTAGAGGGCGCTGTGCAGGTCTTGAATTCACTCCATTTTGTGTCCACAGGGATCGCATGGACCCGTTTTTCTTCAAGTTCCAGTTTAAGAACGTCGAGTACTCGTCCGGCCGGAATAAAACCTTCTTGTGTTACTTGGTGGACCAGGGCTCGGACGGCCTGCTCCGGGGCTACATGGAAGACGAGCACGCGGGCGGCCACGCCGAGGAGGCGTTCTTCCAGCAAGTCCTGCCCAACTACGACCCTGCCTGCAAATACACCATCACATGGTACATGTCGTCCAGCCCGTGTGCCGCCTGCGCCGGAAAGTTGGCGGAGGTCCTGAAGTCCAGGAAAAGCGTCCGTTTGGCGATCTTCTCCGCGCGGCTCTTCGAGTGGGAGGAGCCTGAGATCCAGGCGGGGCTAAAGGCGCTGGCGGCCGCCGGCTGCAAACTGCGCATGATGAAGCCGCTGGATTTCACCTACACCTGGGACACGTTCGTAGAGAACGATGAGCAGCAGTTCACGCCGTGGGAGGACTGCCAGGAGAACTACGAGTACTACCAAGATAAACTGGCCGACATCCTGCAGTGATGTAAGAGAAGATCATTAACGTACGACAAAAGAGAAAAATATGTAGCGCGCACAAATATTAACATCGAAGCGGGGTTATTATAGTCATCGAAAACTAAAAACCATAAAGACATTTTTGTTACATGAAATAAAATAAATTTACGATTAGTTCACTTTCAAATTAAATGTTACTTGTATAGGTGTATATGAACACAATCTGAGAAATATTCACAAATATCCTGACGCATCCGAGCTTTATAATGGCAGTGAACGGGATCAACGAGTCTGAGCTGAAGAAAGTGTCTCCATCCATCATGAACGTAATCCACATGGCTTTAATAAAGGCCTTTGAAGCGAAGCGATGCGTTTGTGTAAGAATAATATCCATATTTAACAAGTTATGAAGTAAAATATCTAGCTTCCACCTTCCGTATTCAACTTACGGAAAAAACGAAACTGGCGTCAGTTACTCTTGTTCCGGCGTAGGATGACGCATAAGCTTGTTGAGTTTTACGCTTTCTTAAGCTAGATATTTTACTTCATAACTTGTTAAATATTTCTTACACAAACGCATCGCTTCGCTTCAGAAGGCCTTTATTAAAGCCGTGTGGATTACGTTTATGATGGATGGAGACACTTTCTTCAGCTCAGACTCGTTGATCCCGTTCACTGCCATTATAAAGCTCGGATGCGTCAGGATATTTATGAATATATCTCAGATTGTGTTCATCAGAAAGAAGAAAGTCATATACACCTAGGATGGCTTGAGGGTGAGTAAAGCTTGGGATAAATTTCATTTCAAAGTGAACTAATCCTTTAAAATATATATATATATATATATATATATATATATATATATATATATATATATATATATATATATAAAACTACACTTATCTCATTTTCATTTAGTTTGAAATAAAAAAAAATATATATATATACAAAAACTATAGGCATAAAAAACACAAATGTCTAAAATTCAAAACATTAATATAAACTATAATAGTTATTTCTATAAATGTTATTTCTGAATGTTCTCTGAACGCTCCAGTGTTTTAAAAACATTTTTTTCTCGCTTATGCGAACGTTAAGGAAACATTCCCATTCTATCATTCTTCAAACATTATGGGAACGTTCTGAAACAATTAGAAACATTTAAAAAGCGTTAGCCGAATGTCAAACTAAAATGTTTTTACATTCCATGAATGACGTAAACGTTTTTGTGCTAACGCTTTGAGAACATTATATTAAAGACCAGATAACTTTGAATGAACATTTGTTCAGAACTTTAAGAACGTTCCCTGTTAGCTGGGATCTTACTAATACTACAACACTGCAATAAAATATTGCATTTTTACTATATGGAACTTTTAATTTGTCAGTAATGACTACAAATATACTCACTTGACTCCGTCCGCCATCTTGGATTGAAGATAGTTGCAATGAATTCTGGGAAAGCCTTGTGTTGTGAGGGAGCATCATGTAGATATGGCTGAAATCGTGTGTGTAGTCCTTCATGTCGTCTGTCTATCTCAAGTGTGTCTCATATATCGGGATCATCTGATGATTCAGGTCTCGTCTCACTTTAGCTTCTAGGTCAAGATGTTCTAGGTGACGTTTGAGATATTATAGACTATTTGTTTTGTCAATTAAAGCCATTGTTTTTATCTTTTGCAGGGTAATGACGTGATGTTGGACGTACACTTGTACAAAAGTGAAGAGTTTGTGTGTATGAGAGAGAAACACGTGCTGCAAACCTTCACTTTCCCAGAGACGTTTAGTTACTTGTGATTTCTACGGTGAGAGTTTGAAATCCAAGAATCCTGACGGATTACTTTAGTACTTTTATGTTTTCTGCAGCGAGAGGATTTATACTTTTTAATAATTAGTTTCATGTTTGAATGAATCACTGCATTTTGTTTACTTTTCTTTGATGTGAACTATTTCATATTTCATACGGTTTTATATTCTGACCCAGTTAACAAAAATATGTTTTAAGAACGTTTTGCCAACGTTCCCCCATAAGTTATGAAAACGTTATTTCTGAACGTTCAAAACATCCAGTTTTTAAATATTTTTTCTTGGTTATGTGAACGTTAAGGAAACATTCCATTTATCACTCTTCAAACATAGTTTTCGATGTTCTCTGAACGTTTAAAAAAGACAAACATCCAACTAAAACGTGTCAGAAATAAAACGTTTGTTCATAACTTTAAGAGAACGTTCTGAGAACGTTAGCTGGGTGGAATTTTACTTCATTTTATATTCATGCTGGTCAAGCACAAATTCATACTGAGCAGGAGTTTTGTATTAATACATTGCAAACTAAATTCAAATTAGGGTTGCAGCTGTATATGAAATAGTCGTGCAAGCAATAAATAAATATACTAAATTGTTAAACGACCTTCACTATTGTTAGAAAAACGAATAAAAAAAAAAAAAAGTGTTGTTTTGGTGTCGTGCTTCGTTTTGTGTATTACAACTTACAGATACAAACATTAATTTCACGTGTTTCAACCGAAATGAGTTCTGATATGAACAACGGTTTACTTAAAAGCATCTTTAATCACACACATACATAATAAATCAAAAATACTATGTTTATAGCCATCCAAGAATGTTTTGAAACCCATCCAACACATCCTCTGCTCATAAATAAATCAACACTTACAAAACAAAAACACCATGGTATTTTTTTATACATGTTTTTGGACGTGTACTAAGCATGTGGTGCATTTCAAAGCACCATGAAATACTCTAAAACGATCCTATATTTCTTGAATACACGTCAAGGACTTACAGGCACAGGAATACAGGTGAAGATCACGGACGAGCCGCTCTGCGTCTGCGCAGAGGGAAAAAGGCGCCAAAACTAGATCGCTTACATTCTAATCAATAACTATCCTAGTTTCGTCTGTAATACAACTTTGTTGATTACAAAGGCAGCAATCTAGTTTTGTTCATCAACGTTTCGCCAGTCAGTCTCATTATAGACGTGGTCGGACTGTCATTGGTAAGTTTTCCCGGGGAATCAGAATGGTGTTCGTTTGGCGCTATTTCTCTCCGTCCAGTCCAGCAGTGAGGTGAGGTCTGTACATGTCGCTCAACAGCGCCTCTAGCGCCCTCTTGTGGCTGCTGATGCTGTCTTTACCGGGCTGAGGACCGCGAAAGCGCCACCTGCTGTCCGGCTCGTCGGTGGTCAGTGTGCGGGTCTGTGCGGTGTGAAGCCCCTCGATCGCACTGGACAGCCAGATCAGTCTCTTCAGACTCTGAATGGAGCGACCGCGATCATGCATCAACTGATGCTCTGTGACCGCCCTTCTGCTGCAGAGAGGATAATTCTTCTCAGAACAACTCTTGAGAAGATCTAGATAAGATAGATAGACTTACCTGTCATTCTCCTGACACTGTACGGCGGCAACCACCATCAGTATCATGAAAGCGACGCGCTGCTGAGATCTTTGCGTCTTCAACATCATCTGCAAACTCCTTGAGCTGTAGAGCAAAAACATGAACTCTTTACAATGAAGCTACTAACTAGAGCGCTAACTTCTCCGGAGATCAGTAGTACTCACATCGTCTCTCTCTCTCTCTCTCTCTCTCTCTTGGACCGTAAGGTGTTCTCTTGCTGTCTGCAGATGCTTGACTGACAGACGGTCAGTTCTCAGGGTTTATATAGACCGCTGGCATCCCCAACACAGGAAGTGACCTCACACAGTCAGACTTCAGAGGAAACGCGCCTCCTCGAACCCCAATTATCATGCAATTATGCTTTAGTTGCTTCCACCAAGTCATTTATAATAGATGCATCAAACTACTGATTAATTCACAGGTTGGCGTCCTCACTGAGCTCAAAGGCACCTGGGACTGAATTTTGGTGCCTTTTTTGTGGGTTGTGAATCTGCTGAGAAAGGTTGTGAGATAGCTAAAAACAGGAGGAAAAAGTCTTAAAAACTTACGTTGAAAGGAGAAGTCTAAACAAGAAAGCTACCGGTGTCCATAACAAGCTCTCTAGTTAAAATGCCTTTTCGTTAGAACTTCAAAACTAAGCGGCGTGTTTCCACGTCAGACCCTTGCACCGTAGCAACCCGTCTTGGATGTGGTTTCTACAGCTGAGAAATGCAGCTCTGCGAGCGTTTGATGATGATTGCTGCAAAGTCTGACATCTCTGATTAGCAACCGCTCAGAAACCTACAAAACTACTTTAAAGGGCCAAAAATGACCATTTCGTCATCATTTATTCACCCTCATGTCACTCCAAACCTCTATGACTTTCTTTCTTCTGTAGAAAACAAGAAGAATATTAGTCTACAGTGGCCATGAAGCATACAATAAACATGTTGAGATAGAGATGGATAGCTAGAGATCATAAATTAGGTATCATTTGTAAGCTTAAAGGGATAGTTGAAATTTATCCCAAGCTTTACTCACCCTCAAGCCATCCCAAGTGTATATGAATATCTTCTTTCGTACGAACACAATCGGAGATATATTTAAAAATATCCTTAGTCCTCCAAGGTTTACTACTAGTGTACTAGTTAACACCGGAAGTTAGCTCCTTATTTTAATTGATAAAGTTTTAAATATGGAGATTTTTCTTACAAAAACGCATCAATTCGCTACAAAAGGCCTTTTTTAAGCCCCTGGAGTCATATACACCTAGGATGGTTTGAGGGTGAGTATATTTTCATTTTTGGGTGAACTAACCCTTTAAACGCTTTTTGGACATTGCGTTACCTTTGAAACTGTATTAAAACCTTTTAGTAGCTCAGTTTTTGTGATGTCAACTTCAAAATTCGAAACTTCGAATTTTCTAGTCCGAATCATTTTGTAGAATATATATTTTTATATACAACATTAGTTCAGTGCATTTGCTTTACAGTAAATGATTATAAATTAGGTGTCATTCAAAGCTTAAACGCTCAAAAATCATCCTGTGAAATTGCGTTACCTTTGAAACGGTACTTTTTAGTGGCTCAATTTTTGTGATATCATCTTCAAATTTGGAACACAACTTGGTTAGACACAAAATTCATTATAAATTGTGTCAAAATTCATTTTTAAGTTGTGTTACCTTTGAAAGGGCACTTAAAAACCTTTTAGTAGCTCAATTTTTGTGATATTAACACAACTTGGTTAGACGTGTGGCTTCGAATAGCTATTTTAGAGTCCATATTATTTAGTAAAATATATATTTTATATAAAATAAAACATGTTTAGTTCAGTATGTTTGCTTTACAGCAAACTTAAACTTCTATAACCTTGTGCATTTACATTTTTTGATGTAAGAAAATAACCTTTAAAAAGAACCAACCGTAGCTCTCTGTTCCAGAGCAACCGATCAAGGCGAAATCTATTCTCAAAATGTGACTCATGCACTATATTTCAAGTCTTCTGATTTATTTGTGTGGGGAACACATGAACTCTCCATGTTTATCTCATGATCGATTGCAGTGCTTCAGTACACAAAAACAGAAACGAGAGCAGTATCTCTGACTGGGCCTCTAATTTGTGTTTGCTCAACATTGAGCCAAAACAAAACTGGCTAAATTGTGCATTTAAAACTGGAGCCACATATTCATTTTATCCTCTTTTCCTTTCCGAAGCTCCGCCCCGCCGCGTGCGTTTGGACGTACATTACGTGAGAGCCTCCGTATTTCCGCGCTGCGCCATTTCAGAGCGGATCTGATCCAGGAATCAAATACACACGGCCAGAAATACGCGATACTGACGGTAAATTTACTTTTATTCGCTTTTATTGTGTAGTAATACGTTTGATTCTGTCGTTTGTGGTTTTTAATGACCAGCGTTAGCAGACGGTTGTGCGTTTTTGCTTAATTTTGGGTCTTACAGGCGCCATTTTACTATTGACCCAGATTAGCTGTTAGCAGCTTACTTCGAGTCTTTTATGGTGCGTGTTAAATTAAGAATGATCTTAATGGTATTTACAGCACATATCGCGCGTTAAAGAGAGAGAGAGAGATTGTGTTTCACAGTGTTTTGTATTTTGTGTGTAGTCGCGTGTGAACGCCATGCGCCATTTTGAGCCTCGAACAAAAGCAAAAGACGCATTTTTTTTCATCGCTGTTATTTTCGTTGGCCTGTTTTACTTTATTTTCAGGCGCTACTCCTGTTTAATGCTTATTTCTAGATTCATTTATTTTGTTCTACTTTAAATGTGTTTTGTAGTAGGTGAAATTAAACCATTTTGCCTATTAGGAGCTCAAACACAACACACAAGTCAACGGTGATTGACTCAAACCGGTCCAGCAAGCACCCCCAACAAATTTTGTGTGTCTTCCTTATCTACCACACCTGATTGAACTTATCAGCTCATAATAGAGACTGCAAGACCTGAAGTGGTTGTGTCAGATATAGGGAGACAAACAAAATGTGCAGGGCTGGGGGTGCTCTTTGAAAACCACTGCTCTAGGTTAATGTCTTGTATTATGCCAAGATAACATTAAACAGAGGGCAAGAAGAGAGAGAGAGACTGGTATTGAGGGGGATGGAGACCGAAATCAGCCACACCTCCATTATCATCTCTCTCTCTAGAGATTCTCGGGTTTGTTATTTAAATTAGTGTACATATGGCACCTTAACTAGCAGGGCTGGGTATCGACACACAATTCACGTTTCAATTGTATTTACGGTTTTTTAACATATCTTGCGTTGTGCAGATTGAGCCATGCATCGCGACTGCCCTCTGGACTGCAAGGTGTACGTTGGGAATCTGGGGAACAATGGGAATAAGTCCGAACTGGAGAGGGCGTTCGGTTATTACGGACCCCTGAGGAGCGTGTGGGTGGCCAGGAACCCTCCTGGCTTTGCGTTCGTTGAGTTTGAGGACCCTCGTGACGCCACAGACGCCGTCAGAGAGCTGGACGGACGGTGAGTGTGGATTATAAATCTAGTTGTTATCAGCAAATTACTCAACGACTTCGATCTAACCGACGGGTCACGCAGGACTCTCTGCGGTTGCCGAGTGAGGGTGGAGCTGTCCAATGGCGAGAAGCGAACTCGTAACCGGGGTCCGCCTCCTTCCTGGAGCCGACGTCCACGCGACGACTACCGCAGGCGAAGCCCGCCTCCCCGCCGCAGGTAAACCTGTTTTCCCTCTCACCTGTCTCTCTGTAGATTGTGTTTCAGAGGAAACTAATGCGATTCTGCCCCCTCCGCCAGTCCTGGAGGCCCCTGCTCAGCCGGTGCCACGTGACCCGGTTCTGATGGGCGTCTGCTGGAGATCTTTAGCTCCTCCATCTTCATTGTCATTGATAACCATTAAACAATGATCTGACTGGGCTTCTCAAATTCTGATAGATTTGTTTAAATGCAGATCAGCAAGTGATTATTTGGGATAATCTCAACACCCGGGTCGCGTTTCACGCCGAAATTAAAAGCAGGAACAAGAAAATGAGCTTTTTGATCGTGTGTTGGTTAGCACTTTACAGTAAGGTTCCGTTTGTTAATATTAGTCAACTTGAACTAACAATGAAAATGCGTTTTATTTTGTTTATCTTAATGTTGAAATTAACATGAGCTAACAATGACCAGTTGTATATTATTAACCAACATTAATAGTGTAACAGATGTATTACCTGATATTAACTAATGGGACCTTATTGTGAAGTGTTACTGCTTTTTTGCATCGTTGTTTTGATTACAATTTAGCACCTTTTTTCTTCCACCCAAATTCTCAACACCAGCACAGGATAATAATAATCACAGTAATAAGTCATTGTGGTAATTCAACGTATTAAGAGTTTTTACATTATGAGAATTTTGGTGGCGATGGATGTGCTTAATTGTCCTTAAAATGCGCTTTTCTTTTGATTTCGGATTGAGATTTGACCCGGATGCGATTTCGCACACATTGTGAGATTCTTCTTGTTAATATTGACTGTGCAAACTTTGCGAATTGGCCGTCAAAGCCCAGTCGCTTGTGTTCAGTAATCTGCTCGGCTCTAGTAATGGTTGGAATGCAATCTTTTGTTGACTTAACTTTACATGAAGGTTGTTTTTATTTTCTTATCTTATCATCTATATTAATAAAAATGAACCCCGTTGCAGAGTCACCACCATGCCTCTCCTCACCACCCTCTGAGTCAGTCTACTAGTCCTCTTTCAGCATCATGTGACCAGCGTGCCCCAATCAGCTGGCTGGGTTGGTGTCACATGACCCAGGCGTGGCCAGTCATCAGGTCGCACCAGCCCATTGGTTCCTGAGCATGCCGTTGTCAGCTCCTCTTCCTCCAACCTTAACACCCAATCGGCAGCGGCCCACTTCACATTCCTGACCAATCAGCGTTTTACGTTCCCCAATGTCTACACTACCAACCACCAGCAACAGCCTTCGGCTAACCAATAAAAGCAGGAAAAATCCACTACATCCAGCCCCCATCCGCAAGCCAGCTAATCAGCTCGCAGCATCTGGCCTGCACTTTCCCGCCAATTCTGCTCCCCGGCCGCCAGCCGCCTCCCCTTCGCCTTTTCTAGCTTGTTGAAAACCGAAAGACTAGTAAGTTTTTCCTGCTTCATACAGTTTAATGCTGAATACAGATATAAGATGAGGAGAAATCTCCTGTTGAGTTGAGAAACACAGGGTTGGTATGAGATCTGAGATGTGCAGACTCCGTTAAGGTTAGGCAAAGCAGACTGATGGGGAGCCCAAACGGAGGTTCAGGTTACATAAGAAGCGTGGGCTTTGAGAGCTGCTCTTGCTTTCTTTCAGTGTCTTCATTCTGTGGGATTGTTTGCAGTGCGTTTCTGTTGAGTTTCTCCTAGTGCACTACTGTGTAGCTCTCTGTACACGAGCGTAACGCTCTTAGCGAACCCTCATGTGGCGAGATCTCCACTCCACCCCTGTATCAGGGCGGTGACGAGTGTTTGACTGTTAGCAGGCTGGAGTTTCAGGGCTTTTGAGGTGCGTTCCCGTGTCGATCGCCGCGCTCACTCGCTCTTCTTCTCTTCTCTTCTTCAGATCGCCCAGGAGGAGGAGCTTCAGTCGCAGTCGTAGCAGGTAAGAGTTTGCGCGCAAAAAAGCTGCGTTATTGTGCGAGCACTTAACATGTTTTAGTATCATTGTGTAATTTTTAGTAATATTTTGAACATTTTTATATTTTCAGTTTTGTCATTTTTAAACATGTCTGTAGTTTTTAATTTTAGTTATTTTACATCAAGTTAAACTAAATTAAATTAGATGTTGCTTTAGCAACTAGCTGGAAAACAAGTACTTTTATTTATTTATTTTTTTTCAAGTAAGGAACATTTTTACAGTTTTAGTTAACTATAATAACCCTGGTTCTGGACTCCGTCTAGATCTCTTTCCAGAGAACGCAGGAGGGAGAGATCGCTGTCCCGTGACAGGAACCACAAGCCTTCGCGATCTTTCTCCCGATCGAGGAGGTAAGTGTTTCGCTCCTTTATATCGTCCGGCCAGAAACAACGTCCGACACAGAGCTCACATCTCGATTTTTTTCCGTTTACAGTCGTTCCAGATCTAATGACCGGAAATGAACCACAACTCTGAGAAAAACGTTGTGACGGGAAAACGTCGATCAAAAACTTTGAAAAGACTTTATTGCTCCGAGTCCCCCATTTATTTTGTTTTTTTTATGAACATTATTTTAGCGGTTCTCTTTCCTTCTGTAGCTGCGGTTTTAATGCGACAGCATTCCATCTCACACTTCTTTTAAGAATTTTTTTTTTTTGTATTTGTCGGTGAATGTGATTGGTCCTGCTGCGCTGAGCTCATTTCCTGTCGTCTGAGCTCGACCGCAAGCGTTTTGCTTTGTTTGTGTGCGATCAGAGGGGGAAGGTGTAACGGCACTGTGTCGCCAGCAGGGGGTGGAATGAAGAACAGCTTTCATTCTCGTGTTTGTTTTTTTCCTTGTAGTGTTTGTACTGTTTATAATGTTGATCTGAATTAAAACTCATTACAAAATATCCTTGTCTCTTTCTGAATTTTTGCAATTCTTGTATATGTGTTCATAGGGTTGTCTGAATTTAAATCAAATGTCTTGTTTGTAATGTGTGTTTGCATCTCTTTAATTGACATTTACTCCGATTTTATCCAAGAACCGCAAAATAAGACACAACATATACAGAGTTAAGACATTAATGCTTTGGCTTTCATTTACAGTACTTATTATCCTTGCAAATGTTAAAGTCTCCGTACAGAGATATATGCTTGTGTACAGTAATAATGACTAACCAGCTGAAAATCCTGGTTAAATATTAAACTGTAATGATATCTGTACCTTGTTTGAGGTTTTGTTGAGTTTAATTTTGGATCTGATTTAGCAAGTGTATTTTTAGATTCCTGTTTTAGGTTAAATTTGGACAGTCAACAATAAAAGTAGAAATATAATGCATTCTTAAAGAGGTAAGATGACGTGCAGTATGTTGTAGTACCAGCAGAGGGCGAACTTTAACTACACTGACTGGCTCTGGTTCATCTGGATTGATGGAAAGCGGTTTTTGTTTTCTTAATCCGAAGTCTGTTTATTAACGACCTGATTACAATAAATGCAATTTTATAAATTAAAATAAGTTGATAAAGTGTATAAATGAATAAAACTTACAGTGAGTAGAGAGAACGCGATGTGTAATGTAATATTTCACACATTTATAATACTTTTTTATAGTATTAACTGCGTCTCTATGCATTAAAATACATTACTGAGTGAGGTGTAAAGGTTCAAATCCTTCATTCAGGAATAAAGCACTTACATTTCTTGACCAACGCTTCTGCTGAATGACGTAATAATTCAGACTAAACTACTACTGAAATACCAGCAGTCATTCATTTTTTTTAACCTTACAGTCACCTGGTTTCATAAAGCCACCGATCACAAGATAAAGTCCGTGAAATCCCCTCCAGTTTGAGAACAAATGTTATGTAACCTGCCGACAGAGGTGTGGATGGGTGAGTTATGATGGATCATTCGGGCTTATTCAGACATTCGCTAGTTTACAGACCAGAAGACGTTTACGTTTTCCGCCATTTTAAATCACTGTTAGCAGTTCACTCAGTCTTCTATTGGTTTAATGAATTAATTTCTAAAAGTACAAATCTTTTAATTAATATGAGCTCATTGAATTCAGGCATATTCATAATATCTTTTACTGAATCCGAATGAATGAACAGGTTCCACAGAAACTCAAACTTTCCCGCTCTTTCCCTCGCGTTACTCACGGCTCCGTGACGTCACGTTCTGATGAGTCGATTTTCCCGCGGCTTCCTCGCGCTGTGTAACCGTCATGTTCTGTCAGACACACTAATGAAGAGCGGTCATTAATTAATGAATGAAAGGCCTTTCCTGTTGATTGTCGTGGGAAACACGGACTCAGTCTCATTAGTGAACAAACTGTGATTGATTGACTAATTGATTTTAATTTTATTTAGTGCTGTTGTGTTTATTAAAGACACACAGTATTAAAACAAATACTTCAGCTAAAATATGTTTTGCATAATGTCTAAGTTAATACATGTTCAAATCAGTCACTTTATTTTCAGTTTATTTTGATAAATAAAAGACTTTTGGTCAATAAATATACTATCATTAAAATATCTTTATTTTATTAAATTATTATTTTATAAAAGTAAATATTTTAAAAGCATTGAAGTAGGTTTGTTTATTATCATGTTAATTATTGTGTCTTTATCCCGACAGCAGTGGCGCTTTTTACCCCAAATACCGTATTTTTACGTTATTGAAAAACTGTTGCTTTAAATACTTTAAGAAATATATTCAATAATTGCTGTGATTCTACTTAAATCTACAACATTTTAAAAAACATAAAATATTAGATCAAATTAGCGCAGAATCAGCTTTGCGCTGCTGTCTGCGATCTCCTCAAGGACCAGACATATTTCCTCATGTATCTTGAAAAGCGGATGTTTTGGAAAGTTTTTGTGCCATCTAGTGGTTTGGAGGAAAATAAAATAAAAGGCACCTTTAGCCCCCTGTTTCATATGGAATAAATACCAAATATAATACCATGGTCCTTAAAGGGATAGTTCAAAAATTATCCCATGATTTACTAGGTGTATATGAACACGATCGGGGTTATATTAAAACACATCCTGGCTCTAACGAGCTTTATAATGGGAGCGAATAGTAACTGCTGTTTTGAAGCCCAAAAAAGCGCATCAATTTATCATAGAAGGCTGTAGGGGGTTAATAAGACCTGAAGCGAAAACTTTATAAACTATATAATCACTGGTTTCCATACGCAGTTCCAGCGGAAGCGTGACCTCTGACCTGGCGCATTATTTCTCATTATTTACTGTGAAACTATACTGGTTTTCTGGACGTGTTGTCAGCTTAATTGTGTTGCTTGTTACTTTATATGATGTAGGTTATTAGTTTTATTAATAACGAGGGTCTCCTCTCATATGTGGGCGGGGCTCGTCTGTAATATCCCGCTGTAAGAGAACAGAGATATTAGTTACAATTGTCAAAAATCGATGGATTTCTGCCACACAAGGAAAAAAATCATGTAGTTGTAAATCTTATATGACAACTTCTTTAGGAAATTTCAACTTTTGTCATAAAAAGTCTCAAGTCATTGACAAGAAGTCTAAATTGTCATAATTGACTTTTTAAGTCAGAATTTTTAAATTTTTCTCATAATTTTGCACTTTTTAAAGCAATTTAAACATTTTGTTGTAATTATGACTTGTCAATTTCTAATTGTCATTTTTTTTTTAATTTCAACTTTGTCATAATTGACTTTTTAAGTCAGAATTTTTTACTTTTTTGCCATAATTACGACGTTGTCGTTACGACTTTAACGTCAATTTCAACTTTTTATGTTGTAAAAAAAGTTTTTAATTGAGAATTTCGACTTTTATGTCTTTTTGTCATAATTGTCTTTTTAAGTCCGAATTTTGACTTGTCATAATTTCGACATTTTGTCATATTTTGACATTTTATGTCAACTTTTGACTGTCGTAATTTCTACATTTTGACATTTTTGAAGTCAATTTCGACATGTCATTTTTAATTCAGAATTTCACATTTTTGTAAAATCTGGAATTTGTAAGCCATGATTATGTATGTACTTAGTATTTCATAACATCAACTTTTTATGTCATAATTATGATTTACTACATGATCTTTTTGAGAAGTGGGATTCCGTAAAGAAATAAAAATAACAAAAAAATGTTAAAAAGGTATTGTAAACAAGGTGTGGAGAAACAATAATACATAAACAACGCGAGAGAGATGATTTCTGTTTTTCAAAACTACATGCAGATTTGTTTTAAACTCTACTGTCCACGTGACTATTAATAGAATAAAATATTCACAATTAATCTCATGAATTAATGTATTAATATCTTTATCTTTTTCAATTTATACATGAAAAAGAAATCAAGTTTACAAGTTAAAAAATGTAAAAACAGTAAGTTTGGCGGGTTAAAGCTAGGCGCAGCAGTAAATTTAAGCGATAAAGCGAGTATTTTTAACAGTAAGTAATAAGTTTTCAGTTATTTCTAAGAGCTCCTTCCAGTGAGCATAGAGTAGGTTGAAGAATCTTTTTTTGCTTGATAATTGAATGTACTTTACTTTTCTGTAATTTAATTGCAATGCTCGTACAAGAAAGGGAAATAAACACTTAAAACACTCTCGTGTAAAAATAGCGCGTCTGTATTGGACGGATCCGCTCAGTTTGGGAAGTCCTGTTCTTTTCTGTGACGCAGGTCCACTGGAATGTCCTGATGAAGGCGCGTTCACGCTGCACACGCGCTCACGTGTTGTCATGTGTTTACCGGGCTCAGTCCACGTGCAGTTTCCACTAGGCCCCGCCCACCGCGTGGACACGCCTATCGCAGTTCATAAAGTTCAGAAAGTCCCTTCAGCGCTAGAAGAACAGCTCGAATCTCGTCAGGATTGAATTACTCGACACTTTCACCCAAAGGCACTACTAAAGTTCACTTTTAAACTCTATACTGCTGTCGAGGATATCTGAAACCTCTCAAGTTTACTCAGCAAACAGCCATTTTTACCGCGTTTTAACTCTCCTCAGAAGCTAAATCATGTAAGTTGCATGTTTTTCATCGTTTTCCACGTTCATAGCATTTGATTTAGAGTTGTGTTTATCACAAAGTGTTTATAAAGTTGATTATCATTTATCACAAGAACATTATGCAAACTAATAATAAATCTAGTTAAAACTTTTGGCTCTTTTAAATAACAATCAAGTAATATAAACATGTCAGACGCACTTTAACTGAAAATTTCCCCCTGACACTTAAATATAGATTATTATGGTTCGTGATTGATTGATTTTTATCGCTGTTTGAATGTTATTGTGAAGTGAAGTGTCACAGTCCTGTCTGGTCGCGACCTGTTTTCCACCGGCTTACACGCGTTTTGTGTTCACGTGGACCTAGAGCACGGAGTGGGCGTGTCTGTGTCACTTCTGACCAATCAAACAAACGTTCGCTTTCCCGCCGCCGTCTTGAATTTTTTTTCGTAATGAACTGCACGTTCCATCACATAAACCAATAGGAGCTCAGAAGAACTGTAGTGACCGAAAGCAGTGACATCATGAATGTATTAAAAAAAAAATATATATATATATATATATGTATGAGAAATATTTTACGAATCATTATATATCACAATTATATATTGATTTATTAAATTTAATATGAAATTGTCAGATTCTGACGCTTTGATGTGAACTGATTATTATTTTATATTCATTATATTATCAAAAGTATTTTTTTTTTTAGTTAAAAAATAAACAGTTTAAATACAAAAAATGTTAAAACAAAAAAGTGTGGTAAGTGGTTATAGGCTAAAATCTTAAAGAATTATATACAGTTATAGTAACTAATATACAGTTAGTGTAGCAGTGGTTTTGTGTGTCTGGGTTCTGGTTGGTGCCGGTGGGGCCCTGGAAAGAGAAAATCCAAGGTGGATAAAAATCACTTGTATATGTAGATATAATGTGTATTGAATGCTTATAAAGCACTAACAATAGTGCAGTGTAGTGGCCCTCTGCTGGTCAGAAGCTGTCACTGCAGTCCGTGGAACATGCCCTCACATGTAACTGCAGCTCATGACTCACCGCAGCCTTTAAAAGCTGCTCACAGAACAGCAGAGACACTCAGACATGACAGCGCAGAGCAGGAGACGGGTCAGACAGGACAAGGTGTGCAGGAGAACTCAAAACGCATGGGTTGAGTTGTAATATTGAGGCATTGTTTAGTGTTTGGAGACACTGGTAACCATCTCTTGTGTCTTTGCAGCTTCAGGTCATGGCGGCGCACAAGCGGATCCTGCGAGTCCTCGGAAACGGGCCGGCGAGGCGAAACCTGTTCGGTCCAGTGGATCGCGAGCAGCTTCAGGTGGAGTACCGCGACGCCCTAAGGAAAGACCTGGAGGACGCATCGCGCCGCTGGAGCTTCGATTTCGCCTCGGAGAAGCCGCTGGAGGGCGGAGATTTCCAGTGGGAGGGCGTGTCCGGGGTCCGGGTGCCCATGCTGTACCGCAGCTGTCAGGACGGCGAGCATCTGAGGCCGCGCGCGAAAGAACCGTTGTCCGACACTCAGAAAGAGAACATCCCCCGAACCCCGGAGAAATTTGGTCCGGTGCCGCAGGACATCGAGAAAACGCCAGAAAAGAGATCAGAGCTGAAGAGGAAACAGACGAATATCACAGGTGAGGTGGGCGGGGCCGAAGGTGGGAATTTAAAAAAAAAAATCTGTGGCGAATAATGTATTGAATCACAACGCAGTGAAATATGAGCAGATGTTGAGTAATGACGTCTCTAGACAAACAAAGGCATGAATGAGAGTTTGACTAATTCTTATCGTCTCACGCTCCTATCCAAACAGACTTCTACCAGGCGAAGAAGAGGCTGGTGGCCACGCCCCGTAAATCAGGACAATAATGCACACAGACTCAGGAACTCTCGTGTGTCATGTCTGGACTCATATCCTCAGAGGAAGAACACGTGTAAAGACACAATAACTGACAGCAGAGCTTCTGTTTTTCTATACCGTCATCTACCTTCATCCTTTCAAAAACTCTAAACAATTATTCGTAGCATTTTTTTTTTTCGGTGTCATGGAACCAGGCTGTTCCAGAACTGTTCATTCTTCCATCATGTGTTATTAAGGAATCTGTCATTCCTCTTTGAGCACTTCATGTTTATATGTTTGCATGTCAACGGTTAACATTTATGCAAATTTTATGTTTAAGAAAATGTGCTAAAATCCCTTTAAATTCGATGTGTGGAGGGGACGAAAAGATTCTGGAAAGATTCGAAACGCCCATAAATGAATCTTTCAGAACCACGAAATTGCGAGTTTTCCTTACGAACAATATGACATGTTATAAAACACTTGATTTTATTTTCAGTGTGCACATATTCAAATGTATTGCTTTATTGCACAAAACATGTAGCTAATTTTAAATGTTTGGTGCCAATTATTTTTTTATTTGCCACAAAAGTTATTCTTGTTGTTATAAACGTAAACCTCAATTAAGCTGCCAGTATGTTCTCACACACGTCTCGTAACTGAGCTGCGATTACGTTTTTGCAATGTAATTTTATTTACAAACACTTGCCGTCGTTCGTGAAACACGAGCAGAATCTCTTTTTTTTTTTTTTCGTACAATGATTCGTACGTCATGCTGCGTTACATTTAGTGTGAAAATTAACGTACAAATGTTTTACGAAGACATTTGTTCCAGGATTATTATTGTTAACTTAAACTGTTAAAAACATTTCTGTTAATTGAAATAAAGCTGAAATAAAATAAATTAAAATATAAGTATTAGTTGAAAAACTATGTTGGCTTGGCAAAAAACCTTTAAGTACTAAAAATATTAACTGGAAATAAATAAAAACTAACGCTAACTAAAACTAAAATAAATAAATAAACCTAAATACTAATATTTAAAAAAAAAAATAATACTAACATGACAAAAGCATGTAACAAAATTACAAAAAATTAAAATAAAAGCTAAAATATTAATAAAACTAAAATTTGTTCTGCTCGTGTTTCGTGATGCGGCCGCTGGAACTACAGCATATTTACAAACACTCAGTTCTCCTGTTGTCATGGAAATGCAAGTAAACCTCAAGCGATAACATCTAAAATCAACTTAATGAGAGATGTGAACGCCAAACTTTATACATTGAGTAATTAAGATAAAAAGCTCTTTTCTATTCAAGTTTTGAATTCCAGCAAACGTTCATTAAATCTGTTCTAGCGCTTCTTGAATCCTGCTTGTGGATTTCTGCGACCTGTCTGTAAATATTCTGTTGATATCCGGATTGTTCGCTGTTGATTCAGAATTGCACTTGTTATTTTGAGTAGTGTAGCTTGCACAGGTCTGTCATTGTTAAAGAGCTCTGAATATATGCGTATTTATTTTATTGATAAATATTGTATTGTAGATTGACATGTAATTGTTCTTTTAATAAAGCTGTTAATGAAGAGAAACTCTGGTGTGTACGATTGATTTGGACGAATGAATCACTTAAAATATTCATGCTGTTGATTCTAAAAAATGTTTTTTTTGTGCCGTAAAGTTTCTACTTGTTTAAACTGACCCTTTCTCTGGATTGCTAAGTGAATCTATCATATCTATCATGTTAACATGTTATGTTTGAAGTCATCATGAAATTGCATTTAACTTCCATCATGTGATGCATTTCCAAATACAGGTTATTCAGTATCTCAGTCTTGACACTTTTTTTGTTTGGAGCTCCTAAAGGGACATGGTGATGGAAAAAATATATTTTAGTGCTTTTGCGTTCGCTAGCAAAGGTTTTGCGTTAACGAGACGTTTCTCCGGGAAACGCAGAAGTTTTGCGAACGAACGCAAAGTTTCTCTGGGAAACGCAAACATTTTGTGAACAAACACAAAGTTTCTCTGGGAAACGCAAACGTTTTGTGAACGAATGCAAAGTTTTTCTGGGAAACGCAAACATTTTGCGAGTGAATACAAAGTTTTTCTGGGAAACGCAAACGCTTTGCGAACGAACGCAAAGTTTCTCTGGGAAACGCAAAAGTTTTGCGAACGAACGCAAAGTTTCTCTAGGAAACGCAAACATTTTGCGAGTGAATACAAAGTTTCTCTGGGAAATGCAAACGCTTTGCAAACTAACGCAAAGTTTCTCTGGGAAACGCAAAAGTTTCGCGAACAAACGCAAAGTTTCTCTGGGAAACGCAAAAGTTTCGCGAACAAATGCAAAGTTTCTCCGGGAAACGCAAAAGTTTCGCGAACAAACGCAAAGTTTCTCCGGGAAACGCAAAAGTTTTGCGAACGAACGCAAAGTTTCTCTAGGAAACGCAAACATTTTGCGAGTGAATACAAAGTTTCTCTGGGAAATGCAAACGCTTTGCAAACTAACGCAAAGTTTCTCTGGGAAACGCAAAAGTTTCGCGAACAAACGCAAAGTTTCTCTGGGAAACGCAAAAGTTTCGCGAACAAATGCAAAGTTTCTCCGGGAAACGCAAAAGTTTCGCGAACAAACGCAAAGTTTCTCCAGGAAACGCAAAAGTTTTGCGAACGAACGCAAAGTTTCTCTAGGAAACGCAAACGTTTTGCGAGTGAATACAAAGTTTCTCTGGGAAACGCAAACGTTTTGTGAACGAACGCAAAGTTTCTCTGGGAAACGCAAACGTTTTTCTCCCACCTCATAATTTTTCCTTCACCATGTATATTAGCTTTAGTGCAGTTTATTATATTACCTTTAACTGCAATTAAATTATTGTCAACTATTACACTTTAGAAAGCAACCTAAAACAATGACTATAGATATTTGACTATTAGTTCAAATTAAGCAAGGGGAAAGGGAGGCAAGTTAAGATTTTGCTGAAATTGATGTATTTCGTTAAAATAAATTAGAACATGAATTAAGAAAATGCATTTCATCTAATAAATGTTGAAATTTCATGTTATACGGAAGCTTGTTTCCGCCACTGTGAATTTTTAGAATTGTGAGTTATGAACTCGCGATTGTGAGAAATACATTGAAATTGTGAAATCCCATGGCAGAAATGAGCTTCCATACTTGTGTGATAGTTGCGTGTTTTAAACCTTTATTTTTGCAGTGTATTTCCGTAAACGAGTTTATAGATGCGCACCGAGGGACAAATAAACACTGTTTTCGATCGCAGTCTTCCGAATGCCACAGATGTCAATAGTGCTAATTAACCTGAAATATTAGTTGAAGTAAGAAAAGCGACTCGGATGCACATCACAGGCGTGTAGTGTGTGTAGCAGGTGCTGTTCTTCAACACAGTGACCCAGTTGTTGTGAAGCGTGTTGCTATGAGACGGACGTCAGCGTTTCCCATCAGCCCCTCCTGTCAGTTTGGGAAATGTCCCACCTCACACACACACACACGTATATATATATATCCCTTAAAAATGTGTTTGTCACTCTGAAAACACACACAAATATACACACACCCCAATCATGCTCTAATGCACACGAACAATGAAATGCACTCACATAGATTAAGCTGCAGTGTGTGTGTGTGTGTGTGTGTGTGTGTGAGTGTGACGCATGCTCCGCTGATCTCCCCTCCCCCTCTGCTCATCTGCTTCGCAGCCGCGTCGAAACACTCGGAGAAACACACGGCCGGAGAGACCAGAAAGAAACGCGATAAACAGATGAGAAAAGGATGAGAGAAGAGAAAACGCACCCGATATTGACTCTAATGTAAAGCATGGCAGACTCGACTGAGAGATAGACAGATAGAGGAGGGGGAAGGGGTGAACACAGACAGACAGAGAGAGAGAAAGAGAGAGAGAGACAGGAGGGAAATGGCCCTCTTAGACGTCTCTGCAGTGAAGCTGCACATCCTGCACTGAAGATCATGGTAATTTATCGCAAATTAGTCTTCTGTGTTGTACTGTTCATCCATTCATCCATCCATCCATCCATCTGTCCATCATCACCCATCTCTCTCTCTCTCTTGCGTGTGTTTAACTCGCCTGACGCTCATCCCTGATTTACACTGCAGGTGTCATGCATGTGTGTGCGTTTGCTGTCCCGCACCAGTCAATTCCAACCTACATTCTAAACGCGGCCTGTAGATCGCACACATGCGCATGCTCTTGGCAGGTAACATGACTGGTAACATTAAAAGATGCATGGACCGCGCTGACCTGTAGAGGAGCCGTCTGTGTGAAACACAACAAACCTCGTCTCAGAGAAACGCATTCTAGCATGCTGTTCTGTGCAGCGAACACGGCCTGCAGTAACCCCTCGTGCCACTCTGAACACACATGTAAAGGTTAATGCATCTTACACGCATGTTCCCAGTCCATCCATTTGTTTACTGCTGCAGGTTGAGATTTTTTTTTTACGACTTTCTAACGTGTGATAATCATGCAGCGTGTTTTGGGAGCGAATTGCGACGCTGCGTTTATGAATGATTCATTCCAGATGTATGGTGTGCATGACTGACCGTTCACGTCATGCGCTGATGTTTACTGTTAAATGCTGTAGTAGGTGTAAATCTGCAGGATTTCTTCTCTTAATTTACTGAGAGGTTGTGTGTGGAGAGATTTTCAGAACGAAACTGGGTCACGCCGTCTCTCTCTCTCTCTCTCCTCGGCTTGTAAACAGACGTGACCACTCACTCGTGCAGCTGCCGCGCATATGACAGAGGTGTTAAAATTAGTGCTTGTGGTTTCATATCAGATGTATGACAGTGCAATTCAGCTTTGTGCGCTCATGTTTTCCCTCACGCAGCTGGATAAAAGTGAAGTGTCCACTCTTGGCCTGCCGCCCTCCGTGAGCCATGGCGGGTCAGACGGAAACATCAGCGTGGAGGCGGGATCGGACGGCGAGGTTACGAGAACACGAGCGGCACTGGAACACCTGCAGCAGAAGATCCTGAAGATCACGGAGCAGATCCGCGTGGAACAGGAAGCTCGTGACGCCAATGTGGCCGAGTATCTCAAACTGGCCCATAATGCGGACAAACAGCAGGCGTCGCGCATCAAACAAGTCTTTGAGAAGAAGAACCAGAAGTCTGCGCAGACCATCGCACACTTGCACAAGAAACTCGAGCACTACCACAAGAAGCTCAAAGAGATCGAGCAGGTAAATGAGCGTTCTGTTGCATGAATAAACTGCATTTTCCAGAGTAGTCACGTCTAGCCCTTTTCTGCAGAATGGTCCCGCGCGGCAGCCCAAAGATGTCTTTCGGGACATGCACCAGGGGCTGAAGGACGTAGGCGCAAACATGCGAGCAGGAATCAGCGGGTTCGGAGGGGGCGTGGTGGAAGGGGTGAAGGGTGGAGTCTCGGCGCTCACGCACACCGCGGTCGTCTCGAAACCCCGAGAGTTCGCCAGCCTCATCCGCAACAAGTTCGGCAGCGCCGACAACATCGCCCACCTGAAGGACACTCTGGAGGATGGGCACACGGAAGAGACGCCCAGAGCTCTGAGCGGCAGCGCCACGCTGGTCTCCAGCCCCAAATACGGCAGCGACGACGAGTGCTCCAGTGCGACTTCTGGGTCAGCCGGCGGCAGCAACTCCGGCGGGGCGGGCGGGGCCATGTCAGGGATGGGAGCCGCCATGGGCAGCCCTCGACTGGACGGACATCACCACCACCATCACCACCACCATTCCTCGTCTTCCTCTTGGGATGCGCTACTGGAAGGCCTGCAGGAGATCAAAGTCGGCCAGGTGCACATGGAGGACGCCATCGAGGACATGAAAGCGCAGCTGCAAAGCGACTACAGCTACATGACCCAGTGCTTGCAGGAGGAGCGATACAGGTAAAACCGCACCACCTATAGCAGTTCCAGGGCTTTCCAGTTGATTCTTAAAATGAATCGTTCTTTTAACTGAATCAAACTTGTGCAGCACCAAATGAGCCAATGAGCATATCCAGATATGGGTAATTGAGCATGTCCATCTTTGACAATTAGAACTGGCTCATTCGCTTCTTTGTGAGTCGGTTCTTTTTGATTCATTCAATTCGAACCCATCTGGACATGCTCATTGGCTCATTTAGCGCTGCGCATCATCAATCCGGAACTAAAGTTTGATTCGGTTTGAATCTGTGAACTGGCTCGACTGGTTATGGGCTTAAAAGAACGCTTCGTTCAAGAATTGAACTTTCCAGAACCGGATGTTCACGTGTGTGTCTCCTCTCGTTTTCCTCCAGATACGAGCGTCTGGAAGAGCAACTGAATGACCTGACGGAACTTCACCAGAATGAAATGAGCAATCTGAAGCAGGAGCTGGCCAGCATGGAGGAGAAGGTGGCGTACCAGTCGTACGAGAGAGCGCGAGACATCCAGGTGAGCAACGATAACAAAGAGTGCGCAGTTTAGTTTTGGAGTCTACTAGAATAGGTTTTCATGCTTAAATGTTCAAAAACTGTTGCAGCTCCTCTCTTCCCAGTCTGTCAGTAACGCTTTGTTTAGTTCCTGTCTCTATGATTGGTCGGCTGGAGCAGTGTGTTGTGATTGGTTAAGCGCTTCAAGTGTGTTTGGGAAACGTCCTGCCCCCTACTAACTAACTCAACCCTTTATTTTGGGGGCGGGAATTATTTAAATGAGGAATATTGTGAAGAAAACTCAAGACTACAATGGAGGCGTTTCAGGGAGTGGTTGCAGTCGCACTGGCAATATAGGAACTGGCTGACAGCGGCATCTCTAAGCTAAACACTAAAAACCAGCGGATGGAGGATGCCATGATCGGAGCTGTGTGTCGCTGGTTTCGTGATAACGGAGATGGAATGTAAACGCAGAATTTATGCGACTGAAAGAGCAAAACGCAGAGGTGTAAAGAGTACCTGACAACCATACTTGAGTAAAAGTACAGGTACCTTACATCGGAAATGACTCCACTACAAGTAACCAATTCCAATACGACTTGAGTAAAAGTCTTAAAGTATCTGATTTTAACAGTACTTTACTCTTATGCTGAATGTAGGCTAGTCCTGAGAGACATGCCAGTGAAAATAAGAAACAACTGATTTGTAAGATTTTCTGAAATCAAAATTAAACTGAACACCTCAATATTGCAATAAATCAAGCTCGACAGCCTCTTAAACGTCTACAAACTCTCAAGTCTCAGTTGAGCTCAAGTGCACAGAAAGGTCGTAAGTAAACCAATATCCTTCAATTGTCAATATAGCGGATAAATAAAACAAATTTTAAGCAAAATTAAATAGTCAAAAGTCTACTGTACGTGCTGGTTTGAGCCTCATCACCAGCTGCAGTCATTTCCTCATCTAATGAATAAAACATCTACTTATCAAGTAGAGAGTAAAAGTTGCCAATATCTTTGATACTCAGTACAACCACAAAGCAGCCGAAAAGATGCTTAAGTACAGTAACTAATTACATTTACTCAAGTACTTTACACCTCTGGCAAAAAGTGGGGCTAAGAGACGAAATCTCCTATGACAACTTTCAGTGTTACGTATCATTGAGAACACAACCCTGCAGACAACAGGTGAATGCGTTACTGTTTTCCATGTTGGTGAAGTGAATATATTTACACAGCTTTTTAAAAATGCCGGTGTTTGACATGCGTTTGACCAATCAGCTGGTTTAGACCCTACTCTGAAGTAGGAGCTAATTTAGCTCCCCCAAAAGGAGTTCCTAGAACTAAAATCGTCCGTAGTTCTTGCGTGTCAAAATCTGGGTACTTCAGCCAATAGTTCTAGGAACTACGAAAAGGTTCCTCCAGTGCAAAAGCCCCTAAAGTAAGTTCTGTACCTTGTGTTTGTGTGCAGGAGGCCGTAGAGTCCTGTCTCACCCGCATTACCAAACTGGAACTGCAGCAGCAACAGCAGCAGGTGGTGCAGCTGGAGGGCGTGGAGAACGCGAATGCTCGAGCTCTGCTGGGGAAACTCATCAACGTCATCCTGGCCCTGATGGCGGTGCTGCTGGTGTTCGTCTCCACCATGGCCAACTTCATCACGCCCCTCATGAAGACACGTGCCCGGGTTGGCGCCACCCTTGCCCTGGCGCTCTTCCTGGTCACACTGTGGAAACACTGGGATTGGCTTGAGCTCTGTCTGTTGCCCAGCTGAAAAAGACAAACAAAATACACGTTCCGAACTGTGACACATCCCTCCCATCGTACCAGAAATGGGTGAGAGTTTGAAGGACGTATAAACAACTTCAGTAAGGAGAAGATGCTGTCTGAATCGCAGGCCTGGCCTACATGCGTCTACATTTCCAGACTTTTCCTTCTGAATGGGTTTCTGTCCTGTTTTAGACCACTGAGCTAATTTTTGCTTTAACTAATGAATGTTAAAACTGGTTCTTAGAGCGGACAGTCCAGAGATTGGTCTTCTGCTGATGCATGGCTTTAATACCAACACACGGTCACATTTCAGATCCAAACATCTTCACTGCCGAAGGAACTTTGACATGCTGACACCAAAACTGTGGTTTGTTTTTGTCTCGGTGTCTGTTATATATGAAATATCTCATTACGGAGGAGAGTGAAACATTGTCATTTTACTTTGTGTATTGTTAAGTGATATTCTACTAGGGTGAAAAGGCAGAAACGTAACGTCAGTAGTCAAGAATCAATCAGAATCAACTACATCCGTCATCAGAACATTTTTGTAAACACAGTAATAGTGTAACACGCTTGATCACATTTCTCATGTTTCTACCCGTTTGCTAAATCACAGCAGCACTGTATTCTTAATAAATACATTTGCAAATATAGGCTTTCGTTTTCATTGTGGCCCAAGCAGCGATGGTGCGAGGACCCTATTGGAATTGCTCCGTGTATTTGTATTACCTTTTTTCTTTTTATCATTTTGGGTGAACATATTTTTGCATCGGTGCAACAATCTGCTGCTGTAATTCAGATGCAGATTTTAATCCAGATTAAATTCATTAATCCTGGAATGGATTACACTTGAGACCTGCTTCGAATGAATATGATAATCAACAACTTGATGCATGATGATCCACAACACAGCATACGTTTATGAAGCAGACTCCTTTTCAGGTTAATGAGTCTGAGGTGGTCACAAACTTACTCTATAAAGCAGCAGATGTGATGTAGTTTATCGGCGATGAATAAACTGCTCGGTTTACTGCATGATCGACATGTTAAAACCCGCTCAATGGCGCCACCTGGCGCTCAGATGTAGGTTTTACACAGCGGTCGATAGGTGCCTCATTATCTTTCTAATGGGAAACAGCTCCCTTTAATTAACATAATGCAAATAAGATTGATCCGACAAAGTGTGCCCGGAAAAAAAGGAACGAGGACCGAATGGGTAATATCAGACGCTGTACGCTTAGATAAACGCTTTAATATGTTTATAAATCGATCGTTTTCACAATTAATAGGGATAAACTTACCATTAATCTAGTCCACGCACCGTTTACTGAGTCTGACCGTCTGAGGTAATTTACGCGCCAAAATGGCGCGCGCTTTCATAACGGTAAGTTTCACGTCAGACTGACAGGAACGCTATTAAAATGAGAAACAAAGTCTAGTTTGAACCAATATTTCTAGACAACTACAGTGAGCACTTCTGAAGAAAAAAAAGTGAAAAATGTGAGCTTCATAATATTAATTCAGATTTTTAATAGCAAGTAAATGTGATATCAGGGCAGGATAATTCTGAGGAGTTTGTAAAAAAATAATTGGTACTAATTAATTTTTAATGTAGGTCTATGTAAAATCTATTTTGTGTTCACATTACACACAATTGCTTTGGTGTTGTTTGTACAACCTTTCAGTTTGCCAAGATTTTAGGTTAAAATTACACCAGTGTGTAAGGCATTAATTCCCAAATGTTTTTGTCATTTGAACCCCTTTGACCTAAAAGTACCCAAAGATCTAAAATATTTCAATAATTTCTCAATAAATTGTTCACGGTTCTCCGGTATTGTAAGTAAACAAAGAATTAGTTATTTAATTTGATCGTTTTATTAAGTTTAAATAGACTTAATTTTAGAGTGACAAATTAATGTTTAAATGTACAAATATTTTAAGTACTCAAGATTAAGAGATTGTTTAAAATGGTTTTGGATTTCTTACAGCAATGATATGCGCATCAAATATAAAACAGCACCACAAGGTTTCATGATTTTTTTCTTTATTCACTATCATCAGGAAGATCCCACAAGATCAATAAAGTTGATAACAGGTGCTCTCACAATACAGGACAAAGGTCAAGGGTCAGAGGTCTGCAGTCACACCCTTCCACTCAACACACACACTCGCACACACATACACAACTAAAGACATTCAGCGTCATAAGATTGTTCAGTCATTTACCACTGATGTAAATGAAGAGGCTTTCTCTGTTTTCCTGAATTTCGTCCCAAATAGAAAGAGAGTAGAAAACAGTCGCAGTATCAAAGGTGAAGAATTCCTGATTCAGAGTGCGTGATGATCATATTGCTGTCTCCAGGATGAGCGTCCGTCTGTCTCTCTCTTCGACAGCAGAGGGACTTCAGTATTTGAGTTTTTCTGTGTGTGTGTGTCCCTGCTGTTCTGGACCCTGCAGGTGAGTGTAGTTTGGTCCTGAATGCCCTGGGTAAAGTGTGACTGTGCCAGCAGAGACCAATCAATCTCTGAGTCTCACTGCTGATGTCAGGAACAGACCTCCAATGAGAGACAGAGAGAAATGGGTAGAGAGAGAAGAAAGCGAGAGACAGAGATAGAGAGACAGACAGGTCTAAGAGGAGCGTTGCGTGTAGAACAGGATGTAGGCCTGAGTGCTGCACACCTCCTCCACACTACACACGTTCATCTCAGAGTCGTTACAGTGAACCCAGAAACCTGCAAGACAAACGCAATTACTATTGCATGCATGTGAAAACGCATGCTAAAAACAAGGGTTGCATTCATACCAACTGCGAACCCTAGACTTACTAGTCAAGAACTGTGACTCACCTCCTTCAGTGTTATAACAGTAGGCCGTGTAGTGCCCTGAGCCAAAGCCTTTCCCATGATGCATCACTACAGCAGATAGGTCATAGGTGTAGGCTTCTCTCTGCTGCATCGGAGCGGCGTCCGAGCAGCAGTATGGTTGTATATTCAGGACCTGATCAAAAGCCACGTGGACGCCGATCTTCTCCCTGTGGTTCCGACCGGACCACCTGGAAACACAAGGACTGAATTGTTAGGACTGGGTGTGTTCAAACTAACAAGGTGAAAACACGGGAAGGGTTCTGACTGACCGGAAGCGTTTGAGGTGTAGCCGCAGCACCTGAGGTAAACGGCAGATGAGTAACTGCTTACAGGCCTCTGAAAGAGACAGGGGCTTATGGGACGATTTACGGCGCTTTCCTGAAACGGGAAATTTTGATAAATGCATCAACAAATGGAACGGAAGAACAATTCTTGACGTCTGTAAGAAAGACGGAACTTACTGTTGCAGAAGTTGCAGGCGTAAATGCAGCCCTCCAAAGCTTCCGTCTCCGTGAACTTGGCGAGCATCTCTGACAGGGAGCAGCTCTGTTGACACGTCGCAGCGCTGGGCTTCTCCATCCGGTGGTATCGTTCTGGGAACTCCAGAGACAAATCCCAGAACGGCTCCACCGTGTTCGACTTGCGCTTGCAGGACAGACACGTTACCTGCAGGGACATCCGAAGTTCAGTTTAGAAACGTGGATTATTACAAGCACCTGATACACCCAGCAATTTATTCCTAAATGCATTAAAAAGGCTAAGTTGCACATCACCTGGCTGAGCAGCTGTCCGTGGAAGATAGTGTTGAGCACTTTGAGGACTTGTTTGGACAGTTTCCGCTGCGTGATGGGGATCAGGAAGTGTTTCCTGGGTCCGTCCGACTCCAGTTCCTGCTGGACTTTATCCAGAAGCTCACACAAGAACTCCTGCGCATCCTGCTGGTCGTATCCGCGGAACGCTGGAATCAGGTTCCACACTGAATGCAGCATGGCGAACGGAGACACCAGCGACCACCGACCCGACCACATGACCCTGAAGAGCGTGTGCAGCTCGTGACACAATGACATCTGCTGCCGAGATGAGGACCGCGGCTCTTTCGGTTGCACCAGTTCCGCTGAGCTCAGACTGGGCGGAACGTTCTGTTTGCTGCCCAGTGAGGCGCCTCCGCTCGCCCTCCCCATGCGGCCCAGCGCAGTGAAGGCCCCGGTCCCGCCCACCACACCCTGGTTGGTCTTGGCGAGCAGCTCCTCCGTCTCGCACAGGTCCAGTGTGAGGAAACACTCCCGGAACTTCTGCAAGTGACTCAGCACCTGAAGGATGGAGTTCATGTAACACGTGTTCCCGAGGTTGCGCAGTCCCGTGACTCCGGGCGCAAGTTTCCTGCGCCGTGACGACTGTGAGGCGTGATATCGGTGCAACCGCCCCGTGCTGCGGAGCGGTTTGCGCGAAAGAGGCTTGTTGGACAGCGACAGCAGGGACTGTTTGGGAGCTGAAGGGACTCTCTCCGGAGGGTCACGGAACTTACGAGGGATGAGGGTGAGCGTCGGACGTGGAGCCTGGGTGAGCAGCCGCGCGCTTTTTCTTGGCGGGACGTTGGCTAATTCTCCCATGAGCCTTTTCTTGACCTCCCTGCGTTGTCGTCGCTTCTCCTCCCGCTCTTGCTCCTGCTTCTCCTCGCGCTTCCTCTGTTCCTCTTGCTGCCGGCTTCTCCAGTGGCGCAGGGCACTTTGGAGGAGAGTTTTCCGTCTGTGCCACAACGCCGTCTGCATGGGCAGACGTGGCCCCACGCCGTCCCGCACAACCTCGCACACTCTAAGACTGCCATCGGCTGTTGATGACCGCAGGGAGCGCTGACCAGGGCTGCGGACGGTAGATAGAGCCCCTCGGAGGAGCTTCAGGTCACCCTCAACATTATCGTTCAACACGTAATCTCTGCACGCAAAACAGAAGACGTCCAGTTCGCGTACGTCCATGGCCAGCGGGTGCTGCGTCTGCTGGTAGTGGCTCAGGGAGTGTTCTTCCATGTAGCGGCCACACGCTACATGAGAGCACTTCAGACAAGCCCATACCGACTCCGTGGTGCCACAGTCCACACAGCGCCACATCTGCGGGTTGAGGATGGAGTGGCCGTGGCCCAAACGGAACCGCACCACATGCTTACAGCGATCCATGTCTCCCAACACGCATGAGCACTCGGAGTCAGGAACCACACGCCATGACCGCGCTCATCCTGAGGACAACAGAGAGAAGTTACTTACAATTTGTTAATCAACAATGTGCAAACATGTATTATTTCATGTAAGTAATGCATTACTACTCTATTTACTTACTGACTGATGTCTGAAAGATGCAAGTTTCAATGCAACATGTCAGTTTTAAAAGCAACATTATCCATTAGGAGTGTGACGAGACAAGACACGAGATGAGATTGTTGCACAGTGTTATTAAGAAATCAATGACTGGAAAAATAGTCTGCATGTGCATTTTGAAATGTTTTAACTAATCATCTTGTAATGAATGTCATTTCAATTCTACTTTCGGAGTATGAATTATAAAGACAACAATATACAAGCACTGTAAAAGGTTTTGCCACAAACTCAACTGCCTCTAGAAAGTCTCTTCAGACCTTTCTGTACATGAATTATGAGCTTCTGATTGAGGCTGTGTGTGACGACCTAACTGAACAAAAGTTTTTTTTCTTAGTCTTATTAGGCGCAAACAAAAAGTGCAACCATGATCAAAGTACTCTCTCATGATCAAAGTACTCTCGCTGGTTACAACTACACAGCCCAGCCTTAGATAGGTTTGATATCGCGAGACAGGCTATTGCATGTAGCCTACTTTGTGCGCACCAGGGAGCTCGCGTTTTACTTTTGCTTTCGAATTCACGATCACACATATTCTGTGTATAGGGAGCGGCGGTGCGGAGTGCGCATTCTACAAGAGAAGGCATTTATCAGACGCTTAGGGCCTGTTGCGCAAAGAATCCTCCACCACGGTCTTGTCAGTCATCTCACCTTACTCTAGTCATGTGATCAGTGAACTGCTGCACTGAGTGCGACTGGATGCACAGAGCAGACGTTTACAACTAAAGCAACAGTTATCCAACTAACTGAATTAGATGGTTTTTATTTCTATAAAAAAGCAAAACAACATTGGAAGCGGTGCCGCGATAGGCACCGTAATGTAATGTAAACATAGCGGTGGCATACTCTATGCTAATTTCACCCTCACGCTCCGTCATGGCGTTATCGCGAGACCGCTTTCCACCTTGACGAGAAATCTCGTCACGTTTTTAATTTCGCGAGATCTCGTCACACTCCTATTATACACAAAATGTTTTAAAGGACTCACTGTGAGAAACGGTGAGCTTCAGCATCAGAGCGGACGTGTCCTGCTGCTGTACAGTTTAAAGGACTTCATAATGCCGAACAAACGCTGTGGACGAGAAACGCACATTATTTACACCCAAAACTTGAACATACAAAAAAAGTGAAATCAGTGCCATCAAACGGTTCAGTCCTGATCTTCGCAACATCAGAGCAGTACAAGCATCTGTTCCTGTGAGGGGAACGAACTGGTTTTTGAAGGGGTGTATGACTGCTCAGCTAACAGGGAACGTTCTCAAGACTTTAACTAATGTTCTGGCAAGGTTCTCTCAAAGTTATGAACAAACATTCTTCCACTAATCGAACGCTCATTAAAAGTTATCCGGTCTTTAATAATATTCTCAAAATGCTAGCACAAAAACATTAATTATACATCATTCGTGGAGCGTTTTTCCTAAAATGTTTCAGTGTCTAGATGTTTAAGAACGTTCAGAGAACATTGAAAAGTAACGTTCCCACAATGTTTAAAGAATGATAAAATGGAATGTTCCCTTAACGTTCGCATAACCAAGACATTTTTTTTTTTTAAAGTAACGTTTTAAATGTTCAGAGAACATTCAGAAATGTTTTCATAACTTAATATTTGTGTTAGCTGGGTGTTTGTTGTGCATTGAGTGTGTGTATGTATATGTGAGAGTGTGCAGTTGTGTTTGTATAGAAGAATGTATGGCTGAGACAGAGCCTTTCTTTAGTATTTTGAGTTTCTCTGTGTCACACAATGCTGAATGTGTGTATATATGTGTGTGTTATGAGTGTGTGTCTGTCTCTGTTGTTTGAATGATTATTATGAGTGTGTGTGTGTGTGTGTGTGTGTGCGTGTGCTAACCCGCTAGCGCTACTTACAGAACAAAAGACGCTCCGCCGGGAGACACGCGGAATCCGCGGTAGCGGCGGATCCGGGAGGTTCTGATCCCGGCGCTTGATCGGTGCGTTTGTGTGCGTGTTTACACCGGCGCGAGAGATCCGTTACTTTAAATCCGTAGAACAAAAACCAGCAAGAACCGCAGCTACAGAATAAACTCACACTGAAAACCCACCGATCAGCTTTTAATCGGCCCCTCCGCGCGAGTCTTCCAGGAATCGGCCGGTAAATGTGTTTGATGAGTAAAATCACGGTTAATATTTGCGTGTTTTCTGTTTTGTTTTTTTTACACTCGCTTTCGGCTGTTATTTACCGCCATCATCCGCACGCGCGAGCTGTCACCATTTTCGGTTCAACCGAACTCGCCCAGCGCCGGCGTCACTGCGCTCTGATTGGCTGAGGAGCGATCAATCGCCTAACGAGCTTGTTTTGATTGGTCGAGATGGCGAACTGTGGCGCTTTTAAGCCGGCTTTTCATGCGGTTGTGGAGACGTCCGTCAGGTTTTAAAGCTCCAGAGGCGGGGTCAGATGAACAGATTAACCTTGTCCATATCATGATCAGATTTATTTTACATTAAGATTATAAGCAAGGGCATATTAAACTAATAAACAAACAAAGGTGTGGATTTAACAGTTCGTGGTAAAGTAACGTACACACGTTTCTGCAATGAGAATGTTACCCAGCATGCTTTGCGACTGTAGTTAAATCAGATCGAGCCTAGAGTTTGAACTGACTGAGACTGTAAAATTGAGTGAAATGGGTTTGGGTGTTTTCATACATTTCACTGTAATCACATGTTGTGAATGTGCGTTACCATTGTTGAGCTGTATAGTCCCAGAATTATAGTGCTGGTGTTGTGCCAGATTTTAACCCCCTGCCAGATTCTGGTATTGGTAGGTGTGGGGGAGGGGTTAGGATTAGGGGTGGGGTTAAGATTAGGCAATCAGGTAACAGCTTCAATAAGGGGGGTAATAATTTGGCAGGAGGTTGAAATTTGGCATGGGAAGATTAGTTTCTGGTTAATTTAAAAAAAAAAAAAAAAAAAAAAAAAAAGTTCTCAGAATGTTCTTGTTTGGTCCCCCCCAAAAAATGGGAACATTCAGTGCTAAACAAATTGTGTACTATGTATTTACACTTCATTCACGTCCTGTCAATTGTGATTTGAACCATGGTAATTTAAAGATCATATTTTATATAAGGCTGATAATAGCATGTTAATTGGAAATCATCCACAGCGTGTTCTGCTCATGCATATTCAAATGAACTGGTATTTTCTAGCCAATTATCTGTGCCTTCATCTGTTCCGCAGGCATTTGTTAAATGCAAATGTGGTTTTCAAACAGCAAAGCTGACATTCTTCAAGCGAAATCAAAGAACCAATGGGTGTCATTATTTAAAACGAAATCTGACCGTTTTGGCGAATTGAAACAATTCAGAAAAAAAAAAAAAATGTACCAGCACCTTTTAGCGATTGAATCTGAATCAATTGAACGAATTGTTTTCGTAAAACCAGAACTAGTTTAAACACGACGCCTTTCATAAGACAAATTTTCATGAAAGTAATCTATGAATCATTACTTACCATTAAGTAAGTGTCTGTGTAATTTGTTTATTTGTAGTGCTTGCTTTGTGTGTTTTAAATATCACTGTTTTTTGGCAAACCACTAATATTGTGAAACTTTTATGACGTAACAAAGCCTCGTTTGCTGAAATCACGACTTTCCATACACCCTCCGAAGTACGGATTCAAAACAACAACAGTGATTTTATTTTTTAATAAAGATTGCAATTCAAAGTAAACACTTTATTTTACAAATTCCAATGTACACAGAGAAAATAAGCATCCACATCAGGAACAGATGCTTCACGTACTGCCTACAAGCACAAAAGGAACGAGAAATATTCTCATCACGTCACTTGTATGAAGTTCTCTCTCACAAACTCCTTGCAGGACTGTCTGTATCTCTAAAACAGCGAGTAATTCCTGACATCGGTTTGCTTGCGGTGAGTTCCGGTAAGCAGGTTTCAGCGCACGCCGCTGCCCGGCAGCACCTGCTGTTTGCGAACTTTGCTGAAGAGCTCCAGGTACTGGCTCATGGTGTCCATGCAGTCCACCGGCACGCACAGACCCTCGGGTTTGTTGGTAAACACCGTCGGCAGCTCGGGAGTGTTTGAGCCCAGAAAACTCTGCATGAACTCCTTCATGAGGTTCCAGCAGTCTCCAGGGATCACGCACGCGCAGTACTCCACCTTCAGACAGACATCGTCAATTACTGTACATCATCATGCATTTCTCAACAATAACTTGTTTAATCGGTCTCGCTCAAAGTTTGCATGCAGATTTTTTTCGCACAAATTCATGAGTATGCGCGCTTAGTGAATGAAAGTGATCTTGGCTTTTTTTTTTTTGTCCCTCTTACGTTTTTATAATAAATGTTAGTATATAAGTTATTGATGACATGATTTGTTCGTAAAAAAGTTAACATGCAATTTTAACGTACAAATTTGTGCGTACACGCTTAGTGAGTAAAAGTGATTTCGCGTTTGTTTTCTGTTGTTCCTTAGTTTTCGTAAATTTAGAATAAATGTTAGTTTGAAAGTTATTTATGAATCATGATTTCCTCGTGAAATGTTCGCAAGCAGAATTTGTGCATACGCACTTTCAGTAAATTAAAGTGATTTTTGCATTTGTTTTTAGTTGTTACTGTGTTTTTCATAAATGTTAGTACGAAAGTTATTTAGGAATCATTTTTCGTAAAAAGGTTCGCATGCAGATTTCACGTACAAATTCATGAGTACGCACACTTAGTGAATGAAAATGATCTTGGTGTACGTTTTTTTCGTAAATTTAGAATAAATGTTGGTATGAGAGTTATTGATGAATCATGATTTGTTCGTGATAAAGTTTGCATGCAGATTTCTCGCACAAATTCATGAGTATGCGCGCTTAGTGAATGAAAGTGATCTTGGCTTTTTTTTGTTGTTCTTCTTACGTTTTTCATAAATTTAGAATAAATGTTAGTATATAAGTTATTGATGACATGATTTGTTCGTAAAAAAGTTCGCATGCAGATTTCACGTACAAATTCATGAGTACGCACAATTAGTGAATGAAAGTGATCTTGGCGTACGTTTTTTTTTTTTTTTTTTAGTTCCTACGTTTTTTTCGTAAATTTAGAATAAATGTTGGTATGAGAGTATATGATTTGTTCGTTGTTGCAACAGATTTCACATACAAATTTGTGTGTATGCACACTTAGTAAAATAAAGTTGTTTTTATTTTCAGTTGTTCCTGCGTTTTATATAAATTTAGAATAAACGTTAGTACGTAAGTTATTTATGAATCATTTTTCGTAAAAAGTTCGCATGCAGATTTCTCGTACAAATTCATGCCTTAGTGAATGAAAATGATCTTGGCGTACGTTTTTTTTTTTTTTTTTTTTTTGAGTTGTTCCTACGTTTTTTTGTAATTTAGAATAAATGTTACACAGATTTCATGCTCAGATTCGTGTGTCCGCATCACAACCTCAACTGAAATCCCTCTTGCGCTGGAGCTCATGGCGATGGTACCGATCTTCACCAGGAAGTCGCAGTAGCGGTAACGGGCTCCGCGACTCTCCACCTTATGGCCTTTGGCGTTCTGGAAGTGACTCTTGAGTTTCACCATCAGAACGTCGAAGTTTGCGTCTGCGCTGAGACCCGGTCCGCCCTCGAACAGAGCCATGCAGCTCAGCGGCGTCTCTGAGTTATGCATCACGTACAGCAGCTTCGACGGCTGACCTGCAGCGGAGAGAGAGAGCATTTCGCCATGGTAATATGCAGTGTGGTTTCCATGGTAACACACAGCAGTGTGACACGGTTACCGGTGGTGTTTCCCGTTGCGTGGTACGTCTCGCAGTCCACCCAGAAGTTCCCCTGTTTAACGGCTCCCAGCTGCTCCAGCTTTTTATGCAGCATGTCGACCGTCTGCTGCACGCTCTTGCCCTCGGCCACGGGCACCTGACACACACTGACACACACCTTTTTTTCTTAACGTGAATTAATTAATATACATTTATCAGTTTGTGTAATAATATTCCTTCCAATAACAAGTTATTTTTCATACACCCTTACGAAAATTAACCTCGAATAAAAAAACATGGTTATTGTACTAACTACAAATTAACCATGGTTTTGCTTTAAAAACCATAGTTTAAAGGGATAGTTCACCTAAAAATGAAAATTCTGTCATCATTTACTCACCCTCGAATACTTCCAAACCTGTATACATTATTAGGAAGATATTTGGAAGAATGTCAGTAATAAACAGATCTCGCCCCCCATTTACTACCATAGAAGGAAAAATAAATACTATGATAATCAACCATAACCAAATATCTTCGTGTTCAACAGAAGAAAGAAATACAGGTTTGGAACTACTTGAGGGGGAGTAAATGATGACAGATTTTTCAGCTATCCCTTTAAACTATGTTTTTTGTGTGGTTATACAAATGGTAAACAACACGCCAGATATATTTCTTTAAAATATATGAAATACAGTATAAACATTCACAGTGGATTCAGCACAGCGCAAAATATTAGAATCGTTTTATAAGCACCAGAGCAGTCAAAACGACACGTATAAACACAATTTATTACACAATAATATGAAAACAAACGTGTTTTGCTCACCACGTTACACCCATTTCTTTGCCGCAAACTTCCGCGAGAGCGTATTTACTTCCGGTTCAATCCGGCTTTCGTGAATAACACAAAATCAGTTAAATTCGGAGAAACTTTAAATGGACAGTACATAAAAATCCGTACATATTTATATAACTCATTAAAATGATCGCAAATGCGCCGAAACGTTGATTGAGAGCAGTACCGCTCACGTGAGCGGAAGTAAACAGTGTGACGCAGCGCCGGTCTGAGATCAGCGCTCGCTTCATTCAGCTGATCTCAGATCAGCCGCGCAGGCACATACACACAGCGCCATTTGCTTCAGACACACGTGTGTTCGGCGCGCAGCTTCATCCTTGTCATGAGTTGAGAACGGGGCTGATAATAATAATAATAATAATTCATCATCATCATCATCACGTAATGCCGAAGGTGAAGAAGAGTAGAGGCGGAGCGGAGCGCAGCGGTGTCGGCGTGTCTCTGGCCGATCAGATCCTGCAGGGAGACTCTGTCCGGAGCAGCGGCCGCGTGAAGAACCGAAGCCGGACTCACGAGGAGGAGCAGGAGTATGTGGACGAGAAACTGTCCAGGAAGATCCTGCAGCAGGCCCGAATACAACAGGACGAGCTTCAGACCGAGTTAGGACTCGCTCCAGAAACCAAAAGACAGCCAGCTACTCAACTAGGTGAGTGAGCTTACCTGACCATCACATAGAGATACTAATTATATAGACAAACAGAGACAGCTACTGTATTAATCTCATGGTATTATGGGATCGACTGACGCTAGAGACTGCGGTCTTTAGCCGCCTTGTTAGAGAGCCCGACTCTCATGCCGGCGTACCCGGGTTCGAGTCCCGCCTAGAGTGGGAGGGGTTACATTTTAAAAGTCTGCATAACATACTTTACATTAAAGCATAACTATGATCAAAACATACACCAGTCTGTATTATTTTATATTAAAGTGTCTGTGAACTGCAGCATCAGTAACGCATCTGGTGTTTCAGGTCCGAGGTCACATGATGGAGACTCTGACGAGGAGTGGCCGGCTCTGGGTGAGTCTGCGGAGGAGACGGCCGGAGAGGTAGACGTGGATCCTGAGGACGAGAGGGCCATCGAGATGTTCATGAACAAGAACCCGCCACTCAGGTGAGCTCCAGCGAGTCCAGTGTGTGTGCGTACGCATCAGGTCTGAGCGTCACGTGACGTGTGTGTGTGTGTGTGTGCTGTGACAGACGCACGCTGGCTGACATCATCATGGAGAAGATCACGGAGAAGCAGACGGAGGTGGGCACCGTGATGTCCGAGGTGTCGGGACGAGCCGTTCCTCAGCTGGACCCCAGAGTGGTAGAGGTGTACAGAGGCGTCAGCAAGGTTCGCCTTAAAATTTTACACCAAAGCCTGAAGAAACAACAATAAGATGTTCTTAAGAAAATATTTGAGAACTTCCTAAGAACTTTTGGTGAGTTCGACAGTGTTTCACGCTCTCTGTCTGACGGTGAAACTCGCTCTTCCTCCACAGGTCCTGTCTAAATACCGCAGCGGGAAACTTCCCAAAGCGTTTAAGATCATCCCGGCTCTTTCCAACTGGGAGCAGGTCCTGTACCTCACGGAACCGGAGACCTGGACCGCCGCCGCCATGTATCAGGCCACCAGGTCAGAGGTCAACACACACAAAAACATCGCCTCCGATATATAGGCTGACCGCAGTTTTTTTTTTTTTTTATTTAAAGAAATTAAATAATTAAAGGATTAAAAGGGATTTAAGGGAACAAAAAAGAAATAAGAACGGTAAAATAAGTTATAAGTGAAATTATAGCCTATAGATGTGAAGTAGTCCATTTAAACTCTTCGCAAATATTTTATTTGAAAATATGCACACGTTCAATCTTGTTTGTACGTCTAATATATGTCAAAAATGTATAAAACGTAAACGTGACATCATTTAAAATGATAGCGTATTTTCAATTCAAAATGGCGAAATTCCATAAAAAGTTATATTACTGTGACTCGTTAAACATCCATCGTAAAAACGTTTGTCAAATATTATACATTTAGCTACTTATATCTTACCGCGCACTTACTCTTTCACGGTAAAAACTAAAAGCGTCGTGTTCGACGTTAATGTTTGTCAATGTAGAGAGTGTTAATATACATGATAAATATAATAAATCAGGAAACGAGATAAGATTTAATAAACCTTGTATATGACGCATGCGATACATTTAATTAAATGTAAAATTAAATTTCTCAAACGTGATTAAACTTTTTTTGAGAAACATAATTGTGATTATTAGTTTAACCCAGTGTTATTTTTAGTATCATTCAGATAGTTTTTTTAAAAAAAAATGTCTCTATGGTTTCTATTAATTTTTATTTCAGTTTTTGTTACTTTAGTATACAAAGTTAATCTGATTAAAAATTAGATTTTTTTTTTTTAAATAATAAAAATACTTGATTTTATTACAGTTAATTTTAATTTTATTTAAAGCAACAAAAATGTTTATTTCTTATGGTTTAAGCTTAAGTTTTGGTTCACTATAATAACCTGTTTTTCGGTGTAGGATCTTCTCGTCTAACCTGAAGGAGCGAATGGCTCAGCGCTTCTACAATCTGGTGCTGCTGCCCAGAGTCCGAGACGACATCACGGAGTACAAGCGGCTGAACTTTCACCTCTACAGCGCGCTGAAGAAAGCGCTCTTCAAACCCGGAGCCTGGTTCAAAGGTCAGTTTATCTGCATATTCTGCAATTCATTGTACTCTTGAAATTGTTTATGAAATTACTGTGCAGAATTAGTGGATAATGTGCCAAGTTTACACTGCAAAGGTGGCACAGAAGCGCTTCTGAAGTGGCATTCATGTGTCTTTACACCGAGTGTTTAATGCTGCTCAGAGGTGCAGTTGCAACTGTACGCTTTGGTGGGTCAGAGCTGGCATAATTTAGTCTGGCTTTTATGCAGCAATTTTGAGCAGCCTTAACTCATCTGTGCCTTTATGCTGATTAGATGCACACAGGAATATCCCAATAGCTGTAAAACTCTATTTTATTTATTTATTCTAGAGAAGATCATCAGTAATGATGTGCATTTAAACCTGTTACTGTAAGTGAACACTAGAGGGCGCTGGTGACTTTCACTAGTGCTGAGATGTGATTAAATGAGTTTACTGGAAATAATCTTTTGTTTTTGTTTTTTTAAACCAAACACATTCAGTTTATCAAAGTTGCTATTTTTATTTATCAAGATAACAAGCATTTCTACTGCTAAGATAAACAGAAAAGGGAAAATGGGACATCCTTGACTTCACTGGAAACAAATAATTTCTGGTTTAATCATACTTGTGACTGATAAAGAAAACATCACTGTACTAATTAACCGGTCACAGAGAAGAAATTGAACTTAAACCTTAAACGTTAACTGAAACTATTAGAAATTATTTTGGTTAATTGAAATAAAATCAAAGATAAATATTAGATGCATAACTTGAACTTGGTCTAAGTTTGTTTTATAATTTTTGTTTAAGTACTAAAGTTACTAAAATAAAAATCAGTTAGGTAGAAATATTTAATATTAACACAAACTAATAAAAATGACAAGAGCATATGGTAAAATAACTCCAATGTAAGACAATGTAAAACCATTGTTTTCCTGCCCTGGTCCATTTTGAGATTCTGGGCTATTTTGCTTCATCAGACTAGTGGAAAGAAAACATCCAAAATAGACATTTAAGTGTTTATTTTTATTGCACGGTTTCTATTTGCGTCAGTTTCAGTCCACACCTTCAAAGCACGTTTTCTCCAAATGAGTTTTTTTCTCCACTTCAGTAACACTTACTTACATCAAAATTTACAGATTTATTCATATCTATATCCTGAAGGATGTTACTGAGGGGTTTGTTCATATATCATTCACGTGGTATAAATTTAACATTCCTAAGAAAATGTCTTCTTTTTTCTGTCCGCTGAGAGTATTTAGATAAAAAGAGAAATGCAAAATCCCCTGTGTAAAAACCTTTAAATCTAATGTGTCAATTAAATGAGAACTTTGATCATGGCGTATTTAATGCATATTTAATTAGATAATGCATCATTTGCATATTTAAGGCGAGACACTCCAGGTGAATACGGTAAAAAAAATAACTATTATCCAGCTGATCGATTACATTAATAACTGCAAACTTTTTTTTTATATTACAAGTTTTCTGAAATGTTGTTTAAATATGCACACGAGGCTTTATCTAATTAAATATGCACTAATTTGCATACATTTCTAGAACAAAAATCTGAATATTGTTATTAGAAAGGTTTTTACAGATCTCTTTTTATCACTCCACAAATCAGAAAATACTGTCAAATTTTTTCAGGAATAAAATCAAATTATATATCAACAAACTCCTCTGTAAAAACCTTCAGAATATAGATGGGAATAAAACTGTAAAGTTCTGATTTCTGACTAAAAAAAAATTCTTTAAAGATATGTACTGTAATTGAATTCTACAGACACAAATAGAGAAAGTGCTATAAAAGATACTGCTATAAAAAACACCAAAAAGTGCAAAATCTCAAAATTGACAGGTGCATGAAATAAGTGTCTCGCCTTAAAACTTAAAACAGAAAACTTGCAAAACAACTGTCTTAATGCACCAGGATTAATCAGCTGGGGAAAGTTTGGTGGTGTCTTATTTAAAATAAAAATGACCGGTTTGTGAGTTACATCTGTGTGTGTTTACAGGAATTCTGCTGCCGCTGTGTGAATCGGGCACGTGTACGCTGAGAGAAGCCATTATCATCGGCAGCATCCTCACCAAATGCTCCATCCCTGTGCTGCACTCCAGGTGAACGAACACGATTACTTCAGAGCATGATAAAAAACCTTTGCTTCTCTAAAACTACGAGCTTTAAACATTTGAGACAGGCCACGGATACCAGCTTTATTTAAAACGTTCTCCTCACGGTTTATAGTCTGACAAAGGTGGCACAGAAGCGCTTCTGAAGTGGCATTTATTACCGAGTGTTTAATGCTGCTCAGAGGTGCAGTTACAATGCAACATTGCGTCTTTACGCTGAATTGAGCAGCCTTAACTCATCTGTGCCTTTATGCCACATTTAAACTGAAAAGGTGGCACAGAAGCGCTTCTGAAGTGGCATTTGATCTGTGTGAAATAACACTTGATGGTTTCTCTTTGCAGCGCCGCGATGCTGAAACTGGCAGAGATGGAGTATAACGGAGCCAACAGCATTTTCCTGCGGCTGTTGCTGGATAAGAAATACGCCTTGCCCTTCCGTGTGCTGGACGCCCTGGTCGCCCACTTCCTGTCGTTCCGCACGGACAAACGGACTCTGCCGGTGCTGTGGCACCAGAGCCTGCTGACGCTGGTGCAGCGCTATAAAGCCGATCTGTCCTCCGAACAGAAGGAGGCGCTGTTGGAGCTGCTGAAGGTTCAGACGCACACGACGATTTCTGCCGAGATACGACGAGAACTGCACAACTCTGAGGCGCGAGACCTGGAGGACGCCACGCCCGCCATGACCGTCGACTGAGCCGCAAACTTTGATAACATGTTGGAATAACATGATGATAAAATGTGGGATTGTGCCGCAATATATTTAGCATTTTTGCAGTGATGCTATGTTCATATTTTTGGAATAAACTTGGTTAGAACTTAATAAAAATCATAAACTCCAGACCTGTTTGGTTTTATTCAAGCGCTTGTGGATTTTAACCTTGACATGAAATGTTGTTCTCAATTAATTATGCTTCCATGATGAGTGAAATAAATGTATATAATCTTTTTTTTTTTTATTACTGATGAATATATTAGATTGAGGGGGGGGGGGGATCTCTAATCTTTGTTATATTAAATCGTAACGGAAATCAATGAGCTTGATGTCAGCTGGAAGGACGTTATTAAATTTAGTAAATATTATGAAAAAAGAATATCTTCTGGAATTTATAAGACTAAACTCGTATCAACACTATAAAATAAGTTTGTTTTATTTTATGACTTTAAGCGGGATCACGGACGATGTGACGTCACAACGATCGTTGAGATTCTCGTGAGCGCGGTAACGCCGCGCGCCGCAGCTAGCGCACTAGCTTTCGTTAAACTGAATGAAATAATGCGTTTTTATACATGAATTCGGCTAAATGTATAGTGTATATAGTTTGTAGGCCTGTTTTGTACACGTAAATCCCGCGTCTCGCTCGTGACTGATTCTAAAGTTTAACCCGCGAGTCCTGTCAGATTACCTGTGATGGAGTTATTCTGTCATGAACATGTCGAACTGGACTCGAGCTCTCAGATAAAGTCCAGACCGCTTCGGGCGTTCAGAGACGCGGTTCTGACACAAGACTCGCGGGTCCATCAGAACCTGCTGAGCTCGGAGAGACCGAACATAATTAAACCTGGTACCGAACAGACCGACGTCCAGCCGTACATGCGCCGAATATTAACAGGGTGGATGCTGCAGGTTAGTAGATATCAAATCTGAATTCTTAATTCGAATCATACTGATCTCATGATGTCTTATGAGTCATATTCTGATTCACTGATTCGAATCAAACTGATCAACCGGTGTCTAATTAACCCGATTCACCGATTCGAATCATTCTGAATCATGACTCATCATGCGGGTTGTTCTTGAGCAGGTGTGTGAGGATCAGAAGTGCGAGGAGGAGGTGTTTCCTCTGGCCGTTCACTACCTGGACAGGTACATGTCCCAGAATCCCGTGCGCAAATGCCATCTGCAGCTGCTGGGAACCGTCTGCATGTTCCTGGCCTCCAAACTCCGGGAATCGGTTCCTCTGAGCGCCGCCAAGCTGTGCGTCTACACAGACCACGGTGTGACCGTCCCAGAAATCCTGGTAGGTCATGTGACCCAGTTCATCACTTTTTAGCACCTTGCAAACTGTCTAGTTAAATACGTCACTTTTAGTATTGTAAAAAACTCAACTTTGAACTATTTTCCCCCATGTAATGTGTGTGTAGGATTGGGAGGTGCTGGTGGTGACGCGGCTCAACTGGGATCTGGCCTCGGTGCTGCCCTCTGACTTCCTGGAGCTGCTACTGCAGGCGCTGCCGCTCAAAGCGCAGAACCACGCGGCCGTACGGAGACATGCCCACTCTTACATCGCCCTGAGCGCCACAGGTACGTCACACAATGTGAAGATCAGTTCGCCGTGCACGCGTCAGCAGCTTCTCTTTCCGCCCGCCGCTGCCGTTGATCCCGCTCTTTGTTGGCTGTATGAGCCGTGCTTCACATATATTATGAGCCGCTTTTGTTCTCCTGCGCTCGAGTTTCAGCATCTTCTGCTCTAAAACAAGCTCTGCCCACTTTAGTTACTGTTGATGAGTCAGAAAGCTTTACAGGAATAAACGTGGAAGGTGAATCAGTAATAAATTGGATACATGAAGCATTTTTATCTGCCGTTAAGTACATTTTTATTTACACTGTACACAATAGTGATGAAACACTTGATAAAGGCTGAATGAATCACAACTGTAAGTGATCAGAACTGTTACTTAAAATGAATTTAGTTGAAATAATAAGGGCTTGTGTTGTGTTTTTCAGAGCTGAAGTTCTCCCTCTTCACTCCGTCAGCGGTGGCCTGTTCATGTGTGACGGCGGCTGTTGTCAGACTGAACGTCCAGAAAGACACTTTCACCGCTGACGGCCTCCTGCAGCTCCTGAGGAACATCCTGGACGTGGACATGGTGAGGACAGACACCTTCATCCACACAGGACAAAAGAATCATGCTTTGGTAAATCACAATTAGGACACGAGTCAAAATTAAGAGTAAAAGCTGAAATTATGAGATAAAAAGTAAAAATTATTACATAAGTTGAAATTATGACAGTCATAATTATGACAAAAAGTTGAAATTATTACATAAAAAGTTGAAATTATAACAAAAAATGTCAAAATTGATGTCAGAATTGTCAAAAAGTTGAAATTATGACATAAAAAGTTAAAATTATGACAAAAAGTCGAACTTATGACAAAAAGTTTGCAATATGAAATTTAAAGGTGCAATATGTAAGGTTTTTGCAGTAAAATATCCAAAAACCACTAGGCCAATGTTATATATTTTGTTCACTTGAGTACTTAAAGTATCCCAAATGTTTGCAACTATTTGTAAATCGTGAGAAAATTGCAATTTTAACCAAAGTTCCGGGACGTGTGAGGAGTCGCCCGTCAATGGCGTCATACCCGCGTTACCCTCGGTTTCCGGTTTTATTTTGTAGAAACCATGGAAACACCAAAGACGCTTTAATATTTACATGTTTTAATAGACAAGGGAACAACTGTTTTGATATATTTATAGACAGAAAACTAATTGTTGTTATATAGCTCAACACGTTTAGTCTTATTGTTTAAATCTAATTTTCTTGATTTTTTGCAAGTACCATGCTTTAAGAGAAAAACACTATTTTGTCAAGTAGCTAACATAGCATAATCAGATGCAGCTTCATTTTTACTAACAGTAATACAGCATTTTCTCCATCATACAGTATGTTTTTAAAATTAATTGCATGTCATTTATCAACATAAGCTATCCAGTATTTATTAATATGATATTCTAATATCGATCTATCTTACTGCAGTGTGTCTCACAGCAGCCGCCGAGCGAGTTATGTTATAACATCATTTTCAACACACTCACATGTATCTAATTTGATAAACAGAGCTGCGTTACCTCATACTCATGACTGGAAAAGTGGAAGCGGCGCCTGCGACTGTGACATAATAAAAGTTCCACCGTTCTCAGTGTGTGTCGCGCAATCGCTCCAGCGGCCTCGTTCAGCTCCCACAACACTCGCTCCTGCTCTTCTTCATACTACAGTAACGTTAATAATCGCATCCATGAACATGATTCCCGAGTCCTATCCCGATTATTTTCCACCAGCCACTGAGGTGAAGACCACATATCCCAAGATTCCACGCTCAAACTTGGCGTCATCAAGCTACGCCTTTGTTTTGAATAGGCCTCTAGCGGACAGAAAATCCTACATATTGCACCTTTAAATTTACAAAAAAAGTTGAAATTATGACATAAAAAGTTCAAATTATTACATAAAAAGTTAAAATGATGAGGAAAAAGTCGAAGTAATAAGGACGAAAAAAATTGAAATTATTAGAGAAAAATCTAAATTATGACATACTAAGTCGTAATTTTGACAAAAAGTCAAAACTATGAGAGAAAGTTGAAATTATGAAATACGAAGTCATAATAATGACAAAGTGGAATGTCAAAATTTAAAATTTCTCATAATTTTGACTTTCTATGTCATAATTTCAACTTGACATTGAATGTCATAATTATGATTCACCAAAACATGATTATTTTCTTCCATGTGAACCACGATTGAGTTTGTCTCTGTGATTCAGGCGTCTCTGCGTGAGTGTTTCTCGGCTCTGGACGAGACCATCGACCTGACGCTGCCGTCTCCACCTGAGCTCCAGGATCAGGACGTCCCGCTGTGACAGGTGGACGCATCAGAACCACTCAAGTTTGAATGAACTCCGGCCTTCTCTCTCTGACGCTTGCCGGTTCTGGCGCACTTGTTGGCGATGTTCACGTTAGTTTTTAATGTAGCAGATGTTCTGCACTCAAGCACATACAGCACTGCCCTGTCCGACACATCTGCTGCTTCTGTCATTAATTTAACACACTCTTCTTTGACATGTAATTGATAAACTTTTTCTCAATTTTAAACTTGAAATATGTGAAAATAAAAAGCATAGATTAGGATGGTGAATGCTGGTTTACTTCAAACACTAACCAGGTCAATCTCACACACAAACATTTTTTTGTTGCATTAAGAAAATGAAGCCTATTTTACATCATGAGATTATTTTTATGATAGTTAAGCACATTTTCTTCCAGTTTCACGATTAAATTCAAAATTTCACAATTAAATTAAAATTAAAAATTGCATTTTATATTTTATAGATTTTATTTCAGTTGACAAGTAACGAAAATGTTCTAGTTTTACTTAACTATTATAACACTGGTATCGGACTACCACTTCAGAAGACTTTCAAATTCATTATTACTTCACTTTTTAAAAACTGCAACACATTTCTTGCATACTATAGTGTATAAATGTGAACTAGAATACAGTCTACGATAAAGTGATTTACTATTTTCCAAAAGATTATGATAGGAACACAAGAACAGACAATGTTTTCAACTCCATTTGTGCTGTTTTATTGGTCCACTGATTCAGAGACATCAGGGCAGATAAATCAGGCACTTTGGCAAGTAATCGTGCAGTAACTCAAACAAATATGACACCAAACAGAAGAAAAACACCTCATAACCTCGCCATGAAACCCCTGCAAAGATCACACTGCTGCTCAAATGGACAAATGTCAACACATTTCTCAAAATTATTATGCGAAGTCATGCTGTATTTGACCATCCTTAATAAATGCTGATGTGGAAGCAGTTTAAACACTCCTATCTGCACAATTTAAACATGAAACAGACATTAAACTAAAGTGTAGACTACATAAAGTCATAAACAGACAATAGTTTACTGTATCAGTCACGCAGTTTAATGACATGTTGTAAAAGTCAGAAATTGGCGGGAACGATCTTAAAGTCAATCTTTGCATTATGTCACCTTTTCGGTTTCCTTGTATGTATCCTTGTAAATTTTTGTAATCTATCAGCAATATCCACCTTTTAAACAAACAGATGATCTAAATTCACAGTGGATCTTTGGTACTTTTTGACTAGCCAACACCCTAAACACTCATGTAAAAGTCACAAACATTTCAAAAGATAACAAGTTGGTTGTTCATCATTTGGGCAGTTGATGAAATAAAAAGGCACTTTTCTCAAATCAAGTCTTCATTATAAAAGCAGCCGTTTTACATGTTGCAAAATGCACCAAAAACTGCTGTTCCCTCGGAATGAAATGAGTGTCCTAAACAAGTCTGACGCACAGGACTTCCTGTCCTCTGTCAAGATGCATTTCCTGCCTGGCCTGAAACTGTTCCCATACCAGCATTCGTCTGGCATTGCTCAGGAACGCTTTCAAGTACTTTCCTTGTTTCCAACCTGTTTAACTTTCTAAGCACAACGACTTGCGTCGTGTCTCGGACAGATTCTGCACTTCACAGTCGTCGTTCATCTCAGCTTGCAGTTGCTCCCAAGGCTTGCTTGTAAGTCTGAGTGACGTTTTCACAGTCAGAGATTGAAAACACACTATCGGACACTCCTGCATGGTAGCAGGCTATGTCCATTTCCCAGTGTCCCTGGAGCTGTGTCCCTGGCCTGTTCTCTCTCAACTCAAGGAGATTGTCAGCGGACACGCATCCTCGCATCCTCCGTCCCCCTGCTGGACGCTCCATAGGGGCGACCGGAATCTCGCGGTCAGGTAGGTCAAGTCTGTCAAAAGACTCTGAGGAGAGGATGCTGTCCTCACTGATTGCCCCGCTTGGTCGGGATCTGTTGACCACCGTGGGTAAGGAGGGTGAAAGCTGGTCCAGTGAGCCGAATTCCTGCAGGCCTCCGGAAAACTTGCCGTGGCGTTTGAGAATGCCCTTGCGGTGCTGTACAGGTGACAGGTTCCCAAGACTCTGTCCGGAGCTCTCCGGGGATGATGAGTAATAGCCTGACTCACCTTCTGAAGGCTTCTTCAGGATGCCTTTAGGAGGTGGAGGCGGAACTGACGCTGCCAAAGTGTTTGGGCTTTTCTCCTCCAAGGGAATAGTCTGGGAGTCACTGGGCGCTTTCTGTTTTAGGCTGCCCCGCTTCTTTAGAATGCCTTTAGATGGGCGAGGAGCTTCCTGCATGGTCTGCGAGACGTTGTTTTCTTTGCGCGACCTGCGTATGGAGCGCTGTCGCTGGACGGGTTCTCCCCCAGCGGCCCCACCTGTCCGCAACAAGCAGCGCATCTTAGAACCGTTTTCCAGAAGAGGACGAGAGGTGCGACGTAGCCAGTCTGCGATGCGAGTCGGACCACCGGTTTGACAAGCAGCGGCCACGTGTCCCGGCCCCTGATGCACAGCTGCAGTCTCATTCTGAGCCTGTAGAGGGAGCTGATAGCCCCAGTTGAGCCACCAGTGACCCGCAATCTCATCCAACGTAGCCCTGCGCTCTGGGTTCACCATCAACATCCAGCGGATCAAGCCACATGCATCTGTGGGTCGACAAAGAGGATTAGCATTGAATGACCTACAACAGGGGTGTCCAATCCTGCTCCTGGAGGGCCACCTTCCAGCAGATCCCAATTAAACACACCTGAACCAGCTAATAAAGGTCTTCAGGATCACTAGAAACTCCCAGACAGGTGTGCTGGAGCCAAACTTTGCAGAAAAGTGGCCCTCCAGAAGTTGGACACCCCCGGTCTACAACGTTCACAGAGAGCTGGCGATGTGAACGACTGCTGGCAATGTGGCACAGTTCCAAAGTATTATGTAACTATGCAAATGATCAACAATATAATATGCTGACTACTAATGGGAATGAAGCATGAGAGCACACATGCAAGATACTGTATTGTTTCCCAACCTTGTTCCTGGAGACACACCAAATGTACACATTTTCAACTCTTCCCAATCAAACACGCCTGATTCAACTTGTCAGTAGAGACTCCAAGACCTGAAATAGACTGGTCAAAATGTGTACTGTTGGTGTGTCGCCAGGAACAGGTTTGGCAAGACTTGTTCATGTTACTCTGGGCAGTTTCTTGGTTCTCTATGATTTGCTATATGCAGGGACAAAATGGAAAGCCATGAGGGATTTTTCAATGATAAGAAAAAGGCCACTGCAGCCAACAACATGGTGACTAGACCACCTCCGGCAATAAAGTTGCTGTCGGTTTGAATTTAACTTCAAATTTATGAGGCTGCCAAGGTCAACAAATGGCAAGCACACAATTCAGAACGTTATCTGCTAGGAACAGATAAGCTCCACCTATAAAACTGCTACATGGTATTGTTGGTGTACTAAGTTTGGACAAACTTAGTTCTGTGTCTCGTTTCAAATGTAGTGCGACTTTCAAACAGTACTCAAAGGTTGAGTTTTGGTTGGAGCCTCACCAGATGGTTTGGTGGGTTTGCGGTAGTTTCCGGTGCTGATCTGCTGGACCAAGTTCTTGTGGTCTTGTCCGTCAAAAGGCATGGCTCCATGAACCAGTGTGTACAGCAAGACGCCCAGAGACCAGCTGTCCACCTCTGGCCCTCTGTACGGCCTGCCGTTCACAATCTCCGGGGAAGCGTACAGAGGACTGCCGCAGTACGTCTGCAGGAATTTATCGCCCTGGTACAGGTTTGACAACCCGAAGTCAGCGATCTGAGAAACAGACAGTGGTTTTGATCAGTGCTTTTCATCCTGTGCCAGTTTACAGCTCATACACTGAAAGTAGATTTATGCCGTTATCTCATGCAAGTTTCGATTGGGTGTTTGTTTCATGGCCTCCTGTTTAATAATACCAAAAATTCCCAATGGAGAAAACGTCTGAAGACTGCAGAATGACGTCATTCATGCACTGACCTAGGTGTAAAACCCTTACAAATTAAAAATTAATTATTTCCTGAACTTACTTTTATATTCCCGTTGTCGTCCAGCAAGATGTTCTCCAACTTAAGGTCACGATGAACAATCCCGTTCTGTTAGGAAAAAAACAGAGGCCCTTTACAAAATAGCATTTTCAACTAAAAATTTTAAACTTTTGGCTGTTCATTTACATGACAATGGCGTTTGGGGGCCTAAAAATGCAAACTTTTGAAAAGTGATACCATTTATTGTCTCCATGTAAACTACAAAACGTGAATTTGTGAAAACGGTGACGTCATGTACGTGCATGCTCAGTCTTTACACAGTGACATCGCCATCTACTGGCCTGGCAGCAGAATACAGCATTTACAGGGATCATTTTGACAACGTTGTCATCTCTATGTGAAAAACGCAAAGGAAAAAACATTTTTGGTACATCGTTGTCGTGTAAACGTACCCTAAGAAAGTAAATTCTGACTAGATGAGCTACGTTCAAAGCCGTTGCCAGTTGAGGTCTACATTAATGTGCCATTGTAAACCGCAAACCTTCTAATGAAGAACTGTTTATTCTGATTTTTCTGTTTACACTGGGATGCTGTTTTATATTGCTATTGGTGTCATTTTATAAAACGTATTGCTACTCGAGTGCAGCACGGGTTCTGTACTAAAATCACTGTGGGTTATTGCTTTATTAAATGATGCAACATCTAAAGATTCCTGGTGTTGGGAGGGAATTTCCTGAGCAACAGAAACGCTATTATCAGTTTCACTCTTAATTAGACTAGATGACAAACAGATTCCGAAATCCCCCAAAATTACATTTCCTACTCCAGAACTGAGCCAGCATTTCCAAACAACGACAGCACAGCGGCTTGTAAAACAAGTTCAGCGTTATCACCTGCTTCACGACGGTCACCCTCTTTTATCCTGTGACAAATAAAGCCGCGGCAGGAGCATTTGAGCTGTGTGTGGAATTCCAGTCATGCATGATTGTGTTTCTCTGCAGGAGGGCGAACCGCGTGTCCCTTCACCTCATTTAACATCTCAAACAAAGACGCTTCCACCTCGCCTATAACGGGATGTTCTTTCTTTCTAAAACATTATCATCATGCTTTAAACTGAAATTTAACCACCAAGCTAGCAAAAATATGTTTTAATGTTCGTTCCATTATGGGATGTTACTTTTAAATGTTTAAATGTTCGTTCTGAAACAAGTAGTAACAAAAAAAACGTTAGATGAATGTGCAACTGTAACGTTTTGAGAACATTATTAAGACATTATTAGATAACTTTGAACGAATGCTCTATTAATGTTACTGAAATAACGTTGAGAGAACCTTGTTCCCTGTTATCTGGGTGTTTGTCGTTCACACGGACATTTCAGACCGTTGAAACAGTTGCGTGCGGCGTTTCTTTCGTAGCTATTGTTGGGTTTGGTAGAAGGCAGCGCTGGGTGTTCCTGCATTAGCGTGTGCAAGCGTGAACGCCTGTCTGAAACCCAACTGTCTCTCTAGATCTGTTCAGATGCTGCTCAGCCATGCGGAGGGTAATGCGGGTTATGCAATCCTTTCAGTGTCACAGTAAAGTCCTGATGGGTTTCTCTCCGACCCCTCGTCAGCGCACAAGAGCCTTCTGGGTAGTTTTCCAGACTATGAGAAATGCTCACATGACGTCTGACTAATATTTAGTCTTGCTGACCTTTGGTTTCACAGATATTTGTGAAGCCGGACAGTGAAAACGAACATGTTCCTGAAACCCTAAAACTGCCTGTGCGACAATAACACACGTAAAATACCCCAGAAATTAAAGAGTAAAAATTACATAATATATTATAATAGTTTTTATTCAGATTTTGCCTTTTTAAATTTTTTTATTTTTTTTTATTTAAGTTTTTGTTTGTTTGCTTGTCATTTTTATGATTTTTTAATTTTTTTATTTGTCTATATAGTTGTTTTTTTTTTTTTTCGGTTTTAATTTTTGTTATTTTAATACTTCAACTTAAACTAAACAAAAATGAGGAATGTTGCTTTGGCAACTAACTGAAATAAAATGCATTTTTTAAATATTAGTAAATATATTAACTTGATTTATATATATATATATATATATATATATATATAGCTTTGACAACAATTTTTATGACTGATATACATTTAAATAATAGTTTTATAGCATCAAATCTAAGCTAAATCTTGAAATCAAACTAAATCAAAATATTTTATTTATTGTATTTTAAACTACAATAGAAAATGACTATATAGAAATCAGGGTTATTATAGTTAACTAAAACAAAAACAAACATTTTAACTGAAATAAACATTTTATTTCATCTAGTTGCCAAGGCGTTTCTTATTTTCAGTACTTGATGTACTAAAATATCTACAACTAATAAAACCTATCTATATAGTTTATTGTATATATTTTATATATAGTTTATTATATATTGTCTATACAAAAAAAAATGACTAAAACTTTAACTAAAATCAAAATGAAATGGAAAATTTAAATCTAACTCAAATTATTAATAACTATAATAGTATCTTAACACTAAAATGACTTATTTTTGAGACTAGAACAGAAAAGGTTTTAATGTTTGAATTATTTCACAATATGAGAAATTTTATTTCACGCTAACTCTATATATATATATATATAGTACAAAGAAGCAAATTACAAATATGACAAATACAATATAACAAAAACATGAATTGAACGAATTAAAATTTTTAGGTGCAAAAGGTTTATTTAACAGAAATCGAATAATCAGATGTAAAAACATAATACTGCATGAATTAAATATAAATTTATTCTTATCAAAGCTAAAAACAGTTAGTCAAGAGCAGCAAGTTATTTTCTCTGTTGTTCGATTCGCATTAATGAGCAGGTTTATTAGGCTGCTGTCACTTTAAGACCAAACGCACAGGTCCAATATACTGATACGCATCCGGTTTACACCCAGCTGTTCACATTCACTCGAGAAATAACCAGCTGTTTTTACATGATGGGCATTTTGACACAATTGCGTATATATTCAACCATTCATGCTTGTGCTTAATAACTCTTTTTAACATCAATCACGTCCCGCTCTAGTGTGTCATTCATGCTCTCTAATGACAGTCGCCACGCTATATACCGTCATACGGCCCAGCCCTGGTGTGAACGTCTGGTGTGGCGTGTTTACTCACGCGGTGGCAGTACTGGACGGCCGAGACGATCTGTCTGAAGAAGTGTCTGGCCTCGCTCTCAGAGATGCGCGGTCTCTCGCTGAGGTAGTCGTACAGATCTCCTTTACTGCCCAGCTCCATCACGATCACGATCTTGTCCTTGTTCTCAAACACTGCGGCACAAGAACATAATTCCATTAATAATTCCACATTTTCTCAATGAAGGTCAGGGTTATTATCGGTAACTAAAACTGAAATGAAGCTGAAATTAAATATTTCTTTGACACGGCATTAATGAGACGTTATGTTAATGAGCGAGAGTGTAATTGTGGTGCGCTGAAGCACACTAAAGCGTTTTTGGGGTTTGTCTTGATTACATAATGAGAACAAAGAGGTTTGCGTGACAGAAGAATCCCAGCGATCTGGTTACACAACACCAGACGCTCTCATACTGCGTATACCTTCATATATGGTGATGATGTGAGGGTGACTGAGTGACGACATGATCTCGATCTCCCGCCGGATGTGGATCAGATCCTGCTCGTCCTTGATCTTCTCCTTACGGATGGACTTTATGGCCACCTAAAGGACGAAAACACGCACGGTCACCAACTCAATTTCAGTCTGGTCCTAAGAATATGTCATACTAAATATGGTGGGGCCAAGTTATGCAGTGCTTTATAAACAATAATCAATCATTTAAAATCAATTCTGTACTGGACAGGCAACCTGTTATATGCTGCTGAAGACGGTTTAACAATACTTGGCTAACACCCACAAACAGCGAGTTACAATAATCTAGTCTTACAGACATCGCTGGAGGACGAAAAACCGGTTTAACCTTTGCTATTGATCTTCAATAGAAGAAACTACTGAATTGACCTGTTTATCAGATTTCAAAGAACTATCAACCAAACTAAATTATTAAAGTTTTGCTGTTATTCAAATTCAGAAAATGATGCGACATCATGTGACAGATACTCCATGCTTATGAAACACAGAACCTAAGAGTAACATATATAATGAAAACAAAATCGGGCCAAGAACGGATCCTTGGGGAACCCCACTAGACAGTTTTTGGAATACTGTTGACCAAAATGAGCTGAAAACGTCCTGTTAAAAAGGAAGGACCACTGAATTCCTTCTCTAGGCGAGAGACTAGGACATTGTGATCCGTGGTATCGAACGCTGCACTGAGATGAACCGCTGAACTGCCAGAATCAATCGAAATCAAGACTGAAAATGCTCAAAGATTATAATAATTAAAGTAACATCAAACATATGCTTAACTAATCTTGATGGAATAACATCACGACCACAGTTCGTATATCAATATTTATACAGTATAATATATTTATTATATACTAATATTAACAATACATAATTTAATATTAATAGCATCCGTTTATTACATATTGACTAATAAATGACATATTGCAGAAATATCACCCAGCTGTAATTTTCATATTTTCGCAACACGAAACTTTAAACCCACACAAAAATGTGTTTAGTTTGTCATACTGACAGTGATATCTGCTTACAGCAGCAAAAGCAGATTGCGACGCTATGATCTCACAGTAATAATATTAACTGCGACGTTAAAGGATTGTGTGAAGGTGTTTACGTCCGTCTGAACGGCGTGATGTCAGTGGAACGAGCGTTTGCATATGAAGGGCTGCGTTTGCATGCTGGTCTTTGTGTCTCGGCTCTTTTGTCTCTTTTGTGAGTCTGTATGCGAGTTTCTGCGTGTCGTCGGGCATGTTTGAGATTCCTCAGGGTGTTTGTGCGTCAGACGAAGGGTCAGCAGTGACCAGCAGATGGACAAACACAGACCTGAAGAAGGAATCTCACACGCCTCTCCAACGTCAGACGTTTTACAGCCTTTTTGAGAAGCTCAAAACCACCAGAGGAACGTTTAATGTTAATATTAAGTTATCTGGTCTTTAATAATGTTTTCAAAACGTTTGCACAAAAATCACGGAACGGTTCATTTCTGAAATGTTTTAGCTGGACGTTCCTCCAGCGTTTTTTAATTCATAAAAATACTTGTTTCTGAGAACATTCAAAAAGTAACGTCCGTAAGAATGATACAATAAAACGTTCCCTTAACGCTCACATAATCCAGAAGGAATCGATAATGGAACTGAAACATTAGCACAACGTTCTAGAATATTTTTGTCAGCTGAGGCCGCAATTATAATAATAAACGTGTTTTTGCAGAAATTACGGTAAACTGCCACGCCAGGTTTGTTTTCAGCAAAGCTCTATAAATAGTCGAACCCGTCCGGCGTGTTATCAGAAGCATCGAGCGTGTCAGAGTCTGTTATCGCTGCGGAAAGGGAAAGAGGTCAGACGGCATTTACTCAAGATGTGTCCTGACTCGCCCAAAACTCTCTCTCTCTTTCCTGAGAAGAATCACATAATTCCAACAAACCCCCGAGGGAAAGTGACACCAAACAATGAGTCTTCTAGCTTCATTGTGTTGCCTGATCATTGAGGAAACGCATGAGGTGTTTGCAGGATAAACTCTGGGGGATTCTGAAGAAAAACCCCTGATTGATGTTTTCTGAGGTTTGACGAGAAACTGATTTCTGACGCTCGGTTTTGCTTCCTGCTTCCCCGTTTGAGCTTAAATGAAAGCAAAACAGTAAGGAACTTGACTGGAAATGGAAAACAAAATGAACCAAAACACAAGCTGCGCTCATTTACATCAGCCGTTCGTCTGAAACAAAGCAAACATGTACAGCGATCTCTCTCTCTCTCTACATATATATATATAAATTATTTACACCATCATACTTTTAATATACCGCAGTACGAGTGTTTAGATGGGACTCAAATACTTTTAAAAATTACAGCACAAACATTTTCTACAAAAAACAATCAATTTACTTGGAAGAAAAACTGCTCGAGATAATAAAATCTTAATAAGTCAAATATTAAAATAATTTCGAAAATAAAATTGAGTGCGGACAACAGAAACGTTTATATTAAACTTTGTTGTTTTCCATTAAAAATATGTATAAATGTATTTGAAAAACATATCGAGTCCTGTTTACACATTTCTTTTCATAGTAAAAATAGTACATTTCCACCCCAAAATTACATTTTTTTATAATAATAATTATCAAAATTGGCTGTACAAGTCATTTTAACAGGCTGACTTACAAAAATCAAGTTGAATCTTGTACAACTTTAATTATTTTTTACAGCAAAATTTAGTTTCGTGCCTCTAAGGTAATAAAAACAAACTTCGTTTTCACTGAGAAAAAAAAAAAAAGCACGCACTATAATGGCTTACATCCGTCAGTGAAGCTCCAGGCGAATCATAAATGGCAAAAGCTACTGTAGCAAGTGTCTGCTTGAGTCAAACGTGATGTCACTTCCTGTAGGCCCCCGAAAACAGCAGCCGAAGCCACCGACTCTCATAGAAGCACATGCAGAAAACCACCAGATAACATTATCAGGGGTCAAGGGTCACATTTCACCCTACAATCACTAGAGAAAGATCCAGCGGAGTGCGTGTGAGAGGAGGTAATGGAGCCGCGGGCGGGTGAGAGCTGGGCGGCTCCGCAGAACCTGTTTGATGAACAAAACAACAGCTGCGTTTGATCTCCACGTCACTGTTTTTAGCCGCAGATGATCGCGTTTGACCCTCACAAACACCTTCATGATGAAAACCATATGAAACCATGTGATCCATATTATGTATAACTGTGGCGATTTATTCTTTCTGATGTGTTTTTTTATTATTTATGATCATATAATAAGTATTAAAATAGTGTGATAATTCTAATAAACACATCAGTCATACAAAAAAAAAAAATGCAATAAAATATTAGATTTATCCCAATGATTTAATATTATAATATTCATAACACATTTAGTTAGAAGTTTTATTTACTCTTATATATTCTAGTATTATTCATAAATATTATTTATGAGTGATTTATAATATCATTAATATTAAAATAGTGTCATACAAAGAAAAAAAAAATACAATAAAATATTAGATTCGTCCCAGTGATTTAATATTAATATTATAATATTATACATAAATAACACCAACGCATTCATGCATGCTAAATGACCAGTTATAAAGATTTATTATTTATGATCATATAATAAGTATTAAAATAGTGTGATAATTCTAATAAACACATCAGTCATACAAAAAAAAATATATATATATTAGATTTATCCCAATGATTTAATATTATATTATTATTAATAACACAGAAGTTTTATTTACTCTTATATATTCTAGTATTATTCATAAATAATACAATGAATACTAAATTACCAGTTAAAAATATGTATTTTATTATTTATGAGTGATTTATAATATCATTAATATTAAAATAGTGTCATACAAAAAAATTAAAAAATACAATAAAATATTAGATTCGTCCCAATGATTTAATATTATACATAAATAACACCAACGCATTCATGCATGCTAAATGACCAGTTATAAAGATTTATTATTTATGAGTGATTTATGATATATGATGTTTCTGAATATGTTGATGGTCTCTCACCGTTCTGCCGGATCGGTCCATGGCTTTCTTCACCCGTCCGTACGTGC
>CM074433.1:410000-435000 GCA_037101425.1 Elopichthys bambusa | reverse complement strand
CAAACAATATATTCAAGTCTTTGATGTTTTACACATTTGAATTCTTACTTCTTTTTATTTTATATTATGTAAAAAGCATTGCTTTTAACAAATAAATTGCAAATTAGTGACTTTGCTACAAAAACATATATATAAACTTTTATTATTTCAGTTAATTAAGTCATTAATTTTATTTTTTGCACAATTTTATTGCTAATCGTTTAATTACAATTTAGGCCCGCACATATTAAATCATGTGCATGATATAATAATTTATCTCGATTTGCTAAATTGCACACACAATATAATAATTAGCTCCCTCGTTTTATTAAATCGAATACAATAATGAAATCAGATCAGTTAAATCAAAATAAGGGAAGGAATTGGTACAATGTGGCCACAGGAACTTATAATTATATTGGGAAATTATATTGTGCACACGATTTAGTAAAATGAGAACAAATTCTTAATTTGTGGTCATGATATATATTGATATATGAGTCATGTTTAGGGCTCTGTAAATTAGCAGCTTTGAATACTATAAAATGTATATGAACGTTTTATTTCTTTGTTATTTTTGGTAAGTTTTATTTATATATATATATATATATATATATAAGGGTCAATGGCGTGACGGGTCACTTTTTTGTCCAAAGGCCTTAATAATAATAAAAAAACAAAGATATGACATCCAAAGTATGTAAGGTAGCACAACTAGATCTCTTTTATTGAATCCAAAAGGTTAATTATATTTTGCACATATAAAGGCATGATTTTATGACATCATATATCAACATTAAGTGCAAAATGGTATTAGAATTATGTGTAGAAGTCGTTGCTTTGTTATGAGAAATAATGTCCGGAAAATGAATTTCATTGATGTCATTTGGAGTAACCAATATAAAGGGACCATTTTTGGATGAAGTCATGTGGTCAGTATCATGTGACAGGATGTGACATCATTAATACACCTGCAAAGGATCACATGGTCATGAAGCAAAGTAATTAATTCTCTCTTAACTATTTGATAAATTCATGTTTTCAGTTGATCATACGCATGTCCCGAAACATCAGGTCATTCGGTACAACCGCTATAAAACATGGAAAATGTTGGAATATTTTAAAAACTTAGTAAATAAAAATTTAGTTTGTTCTTTTGCTAGCTAGCTAGATATCAGCCTGTTAGCATTGTTTGAAAATATCGTCATTCGGTGAAACCAAAATTTTGGTTAAACCGACTTTTTTGGTGACAAATTTTGTCCATCTTGTAAAAAATATTTTTAAAAAAAGCAGTGTTAATTGATTATAAAAACCGCACAATCTCATTGTTAACACTTAATAAAACTTAACAAAACTCCAGATGTTTTTTTACACTTTGAAAAACCAATTGATTTTTATGTCAGTCGTCAATATGGGTTATTGGCAAATAAGGTTTTATATATATATATATGTGTGTTTATTTTTGTGATCAATTTATAATTTGATTTAATTTTTGTGCAATAAATTTCCAATGAGCAACTTTGAATGCTACAAAGCATCACTTTATAATTTTTAAGTTTATTAATATATTTTATTTTTTGTGCAATTTAATTGCTAACCATTTAATTCCAACTTTAAATGCAGCTATACATGTTCATATATATATATATATATATATATTTAAAAATATTTGTTTACCATTTAATCGCAAATTAGCAACTTTGAATACTTCAAAACATGCATAAATTGATGTATGTATTTATTATAACCGCCGTTACTGAAATTAAATATGATTGATGAGATGATTCTTGTCCTTTTACTGGGGATGTTTCAGCCTGTTCAGACGGCGAATCTCACTCTGAGCGCAGCATTAATCAACGGTTTAGGGTGTGATGGCGTTTGTTAGCGTGTTAGCATGCAGCAGTCAATCAGATTACGGCGGGAAGCCGCGTGTGCAGTGCTGTTGTATAAGGCAGTGACTCAGCAGCACTGGGATTATGAGCACTCCCTAATAATATCCAGAATGACTCGCGGCTCTGTGTGTGTGTGTGTGTGTGTGTGTGTGTGTGTGTGTGTGTGTGTGTGTGTTTGGTCGGTCCGGCTCAGAGACGGTCATGAGATGCAGGCCTCAGGACACACCGGCCCAAAGCTTGTTTTTCTACACACTGAAACATCTCAGACACTAGAAACATCTGCCCTTCCGTGCTTTTCTGAGAATCAGTTCAAAGCTCTGATTCAGCGATTCATTTGCGTCATAACTCTAAAATCTTTATAAAAGTCTCTGTGTGGCATTTTTTTTTTATGAATTAAATTATTTTTTTCCTCCAGTTTGTGCGACCAATCTGGTGGAAAATCTTCTAATTTAAATATTGAAATCAATCAAAATGAATTTTTTTGTTACGTATGAATAAATGTAGGTAGATATTCATATATGGTAATCGTATGTCTCCTTGTCTCTCTCAGGTCAGCTCAGCTGCATCTCGTTCCCGCGTCACGATGAGGATTATCTGCAGAATGTTGTCGGTAGCGCCCCCTATATTCTCATCCTGGGTCAGGACTGTTCGGCCCGATACCAGCTCCTGAACTGCCTGCTGGGAGAGAGGCTCCTCCCCCTGGGCTCTGAGGCGGGCGGGGCCTGTGGCGCAGAGGGCGGGGCCTGCAGGAGGAGGAAGTTGTGTTTCACGCATGGCCGTCAGACGCGGTTGAGTCTGGCGTTGCCCGGACAGTACGAGCTGGTGCATCAGCTGGCGGCTCACTGCGGCCGATGGGATACGGTGCCCCGCGAGGACCTGGAGATCCAGGAGTGCGAAGATCCCGCGCAGCGATTGGCCGAGCTGGAGATCACGCTCCATCATGCACTGCTGCAGGTCAGAGGCTCATGTAGTCCTCACATTTCTCTCAATCACATCAGATATGGTTTTATTTGGTGAGAAGTTACAGAAGTAATTGGAAACATCAATCAGCTTCTCATTCTCTGGTGTTTATATAACCCTGTTCTGTGGATCTGGTGCACTTCACATGACCACAGATGAAAAAACAACAAAAAAAAAAGCCCACTAGTTGCTGCTATGGTGATGTGCGTCTCCATGGTGACGGGAAAACTGTGTCCCGGGAGCCTCCTATAAATACTTGGTGGATTCGGTCATGGCTGAATTCCTTTCTTTCATGAGTTCATTTGTTTTCATGAGTGAGAAGAGTTCTAAATTCAGTACTTGGACAGGTTCAGATCTCCCTTAGATCAGACTCAAATTAGTCGCAAAATCAGACTTCAGTATCCTCGGATCAGTCTAATCAACCTCTAAACAAACCTATCAAACTGATCAGTTTCAAATCAGACTCAATCTTGGAGGAGATGTGTGTTTTGAATTAAGATTGGTTTCGCATCAGAATCATTAAGGTCGGTTGTGAATCAGACTCGGTTCACTTTAGTCTGAGTAAGATCAGACTCTGATCTGAAACGGATCAGAGTTTGATAACAGACTGAACGGAGTGTTTTAGACTAATTGAAGACAGTGTCGAATCATAATCAGATCAGACTCTGGTTCTGGAATTAAACTCAGATGGGACTCAAATCAGAGTATTTAGTCTAAAAATGCTCATTTCAGTCTGCCGTCAAACTCGGATCAGTTTCAGATCAGACTCTGATTGGTTTCGGATCTATCTTAAATCAGACTCTGCCCTTGATGGGCCTCAAATCAGTTTTGCATCCTTAAGGTCTTGGATCAGTTGCAAATCAGATTTGAATTAGTCTAAAACACTCTTCAGTCTGCTATCAGACTCTGATCAATTTCAGATCATTGTCGAATCCAGATCAGACTCTGATTTTGGATCTGTCATGAATCAGTCTCGGCTTTGTATGAGACTCAAGTCAAATTTAATTTCACATCAGACTCATTAAGGTCTTGGATCAGTTTCAAATCAGACTCCAATTAGTTTAAAAACACTCAAATTCTGATCTTACTCAGATTGGTTTCGGATCTGTCTTGAATCAGACTTGGCCTTGAATGGGACACAAATCAGAGTCAAGTCAGTTTTGCTTCATTAAGGTTTTGGATCAGTTGGAAATCAGACTTGGATCACTTCAGATCAGTTTTAAATCAGTGTGACTGTGGATCAGTCTAAAACACTGTTCAGTCTGTTAGACTCCTATCAGAGTCAGATTGGTTTCAAATCAGACTCTGCCTCGAATGGAAGTCAAATCAGTTTGGCATCGGACACATTAAGGTCTTGGACAGGTTCAAATCAGACTTAAGTTAGTCTACAAATACTCATTTCAGTATGCTGTCAAGCTCTGATCAGTTTCAGATCAGACTGTGATCGAACTCAGATTTCGTTTCGGAGCTATCTTGAATCAGACTCGGCCTTGAACGAGACTCAAGTCAAATTTAAATCCACATCAGACTCATTAGGGTCTTGGATCGGTTTCAAATCAGACTCCAATTAGTTTAAAAACACTCAAATTCTGATCTTACTCAGATTGGTTTCGGATCTGTCTTGAATCAGACTTGGCCTTGAATGGGACACAAATCAGAGTCAAGTCAGTTTTGCTTCATTAAGGTTTTGGATCAGTTGGAAATCAGATTTGGATTGGTTGAAAATCAGACTCGGATCACTTCAGATCAGTTTTAAATCAGTGTGACTGTGGATCAGTCTAAAACACTGTTCAGTCTGTTAGACTCCTATCAGAGTCAGATTGGTTTCAAATCAGACTCCGCCACGAATGGAAGTCAAATCAGTTTGGCATCAGACCCATTAAGGTCTTGGACAGGTTCAAATCAGACTCAAATCTTGGATCAGTTGTAAATCAGACTTAAGTTAGTCTACAAATACTCATTTCAGTATGCTGTCAGGCTCTGATCAGTTTCAGATCAGACTCAATCTTAGATCAGTTGCAAAATCAGGCTGCGAGTGTTTGTCTCAGAACAGATTTTCTGCATGATTCTCTCTTTAACTCGTGTGTGTTTGTGCAGTGATGTTTGCCGTCACACGCATCTGCTAGAATCACGTCTGCTCTCAAATGAACCCTGTCTGTTTTTGGTCGGCGCACACACGTTAGCGTCCAGGCATTAATTAGCATCCGTCCCTGCGCGGGGCTCGTGGTTCGGTCCCAGCGTACGCTGACGGCAGGGAGTGAAATGTGTGCATCCTGTGAACACATTCCCAGCATTCCTGCTAACACAAACACACACATGCATCTTTCCGTCGAGCAGCGTTAGCTGCAGTAGTGGAGAGTGTGTTTGATGCGTGTGAATCGGATCTTTGTTGGGTTCAGGTCTGATGGGCCCGCGGCTCAGCCGGCCGTTTATGAGGAGCCGTGTTTGCAGGCCATCTTTGTTCCAGAGAGACTTCAGCGCTCTATCGCTCTTGTGTCAGAGACGGCACTGACTGACTCTATTGTGCTAGTGTGCTAGCGCTCTTTATTCTCTCTCTGCGGGTTTGGATTAATCATACAGTCGAACTTTGACCCTCCCTATCTAATATTTCTTGAACCCTTTCTCAGACGAACACACTCCTTTATCTGTAGAAACACCTACACAAGCTCCATTTCACACAGTGCAAGATAAATAAGATGACTTAATATCACTTTGCAGATATATTAAAAATCTTTATGCAGATTGGAAATATTGTGGATATTATCTGGTTGAGAAGTGTGTATTGAAAATATATCTCAAATGTTTTTTTTTTCATATACATTTTAGTCAGTTTTAGTTAACATAAATTACAGTTTGACTACATTTTATTGACCAAATATAAAAAAAACTTTGAGAAAATATTAAAACACATTTTATTTTTATATATTAACTGAAACGTCAAAACAAAAACTTTTTGATCTTCTAAAGTGATATTGTGTACACTATTGTCATTTTAAATTTAGTTGAAAAGTTACATTTTAATTAAAAAGTGTGAAATTAAACCCAATATTGAGACATTTTGATATATTTTTATGTACGCATTGCTTGAAACGTGCGTCAACATTTAACATTATGATGAATGTGTGTTGTTCTGTAATTTTGCTGACAGGAAGTGAAGATCATGGTTCTTCCGTGTCGTAACGTCCAGCCCGTGGAGGAGGCTCTGGAGGACTGCAGGCGCGGCTTCCTTCCCATAATCCTCTACGCCATCAGCAAGGACACACTGAGCCCGGAGCAGCTGAAGGAGCTGCAGAAGGTGCGCGAGACACTGCCGTACCCCGTCTGCTTCATCCGGATCCCGACGGACGCGTCGCCCGAACCGCCCCGTTCCGCGGAGAAGGAGCGCAGCGCTCTCTTCACGCAGCTCGCGTCTCTGGAGCTCATCGGTGGCTCGGCGGGAAACTGCGCCTGCGGGGCTCCGGCACAGATGCCTGGCAAGATGCAGGGCATTCTGGGAGAGAGTCTGGAGCGCCTGCACCGCGTGTTGGTGCCGTTCACCAGGCAGGTGCTGCAGAACCAGCAGGTGGAGGCGGCGACGCTGCTGAACGGAGTCCACTGCCGCTGCCTGGACCTCTTCATCAACCAGGTGACCTTACAGAAGATGAACCGATGTGATGTTCAGACTGAAGAGGTTTTGACGCTGTATTGTGTTTCCAGGCGTTCGACATGCAGCGGGATCTTCAGATAACGCCGCGGCGTCTGGAGTACACACGCGAGAAGGAGGGCGAGCTCTTCTCCTCCCTCATGGCCATCGCCAACCGCAAGCAGGAGGAGATGAAGGAGATGATCGTGGAGACACTCGGCAGCATGAAGGAACAGCTGCTGGAGGACGCCGCCAACCTGGAGTTCACAGGTCAGAGGTCAAAGCGCTTCCTGCGGCATTCGGGTGCTAATTACATCACACTCCGCTGTCCAAACAGAACAAAATTACAACATTTCAAAGGTTTTAAATCATTGTTAATTTATATTCTCATGTTCAGTTTATTTTGTTTTGTTTTTATTGTAGTATTTTAGGGCTGTCAGAGTTCATTCAGAAAGATTTAACAGCATTACATTCTCCGTTTCGTCTGATTTCGTTATTTCTGCTTCATGTTTAGTGCAGGCTTGTTAAGGTTTTATAATATAACTAATGAAACTAAAACTAAAATCAACTTGTGGCCATTTCTGTTCTATTTTATTCTAGTTCAGTTTTTTCCTAGTCATTTAGATTTCTTTGAGGGTTTTTTAAAAAAAATAATAGTTCATAATCAGTTCATTATGGGATTAAACAGTTAAATGTGATGCTCTGAAACCACTGAGAGCCTAGAAAGAGAAACTTCCCCTTTACTAGCGTGTGCATCTGTTGTGGTCAAACATGACTGTGTGAGGGGAAATCCACTGGTAGTTATTATTGCGTGTTTGAGGAAATTCATTAGTGTTAATGGGTGTTACGTGGCTGTCCTGTTGCCATAGCAACAGATGATGAGAATCAAAAGTGAAAAGCTGTGTTTCGTTTCAAAGGCTGCTTCCTCTGGAGGCTGCTTCATAGTACACACAATACGCTGTTATGTTTATCAGTAAATCCTTACAGCAGCACGGTCATGTAGATGAACACCATCGGTGGTTTCTCTGTGTTGCAGACATCATCATGACATCTAACTCTGAGCCCATGAGCCCTAAAGACATCAAGGTGTGCATCAGTCAGATCCAGGATCTGATCGTGATCCGGCTCAACCAGGCCGTGGCTAATAAACTCACCAGCTCCGTGGACTACCTGCGGGAGAGCTTCGTGGGAACGCTGGAGCGATGCCTGGGCAGCCTTGAGAAATCCACAGCCGAGCCCTGCGCGCACAACGTCACCTCCAACCACCTTAAGCAGGTACGCACATGCTTGCATCATCGTCATCGCTCGCATCGCCAGCGTTCACATCATCGCCATTGCTAACATCATCACTATCGCTCGCATCATCGCCAGCGCTCGCATTATCGTCATCGCTCGCATCATCATCACCAGCACTTGCATCATCGTTATCATAATCGCCAGTGCTCGCATCATCGCCAGTGCTCGCATCATCATCACCAGCGCTTGCATCATCATCATAATCGCCAGTGCTCGCATCATCGTTATCATCATCGCCAGCGCTCACATTATCGTCATCGCTCTCATCAACGCCAGCGCTCGCATTGTCATCGCTCGCATCATTATAATCGCTAGCGCTCGCATCATAACTATCATCATCACCAGCGCTTGCATCATCGTTATCATAATCGCCAGCGCTCGCATCATCATCACCAGCGCTCACATCATCGTTATCATAATCGCCAGTGCTCGCATCATCATCACCAGCGCTCGCATCATCGCCAGCGCTCACATTGTCATCGCTCACATCATTATCATCATCGCTAGCGCTCACATCATAACTATCATCATCACCAGCGCTCGCATCATCGCCAGCGCTCACATTGTCATCGCTCACATCATTATCATCATCACCAGCGCTCGCATCATAACTATCATCATCACCAGCACTTGCATCATCGTTATCATAATCACCAGTGCTCGCATCATCGTTATCATAATCGCCAGTGCTCGCATCATCGTTATCATCATCGCCAGCGCTCGCATCATCGTTATCATCATCACCAGCGCTCGCATCATCGCCAGCGCTCACATTGTCATCGCTCACATCATTATCATCATCGCTAGCGCTCGCATCATAACTATCATCATCACCAGCGCTTGCATCATCGTTATCATAATCGCCAGCGCTTGCATCATCATCACCAGCGCTCACATCATCGTTATCATAATCGCCAGCGCTCGCATTGTCATCGCTCACATCATCATCAACGCTAGCGCTTGCATCATCGTTATCATAATCACCAGTGCTCGCATCATCATCACCAGCGCTCGCATCATCGCCAGCGCTCACATTGTCATCGCTCACATCATTATCATCATCGCTAGCGCTCGCATCATAACTATCATCATCACCAGCGCTCGCATCATCGCCAGCGCTCACATTGTCATCGCTCACATCATTATCATCATTGCTAACGCTCGCATCATAACTATCATCATCACCAGCGCTTGCATCATCGTTATCATAATCACCAGTGCTCGCATCATCGTTATCATAATCGCCAGTGCTCACATCATTATCATCACCAGCGCTCGCATCATCGTTATCATCATCGCCAGCGCTCGCATCATCGTTATCATCATCACCAGCGCTCACATCATCGTTATCATCATCGCCAGCGCTCGCATCATCGTTATCATCATCACCAGCGCTCGCATCATCGTTATCATCATCGCCAGCGCTCGCATCATCGTTATCATCATCACCAGCGCTCGCATCATCGTTATCATAATCACCAGTGCTCGCATCATTATCATCACCAGCGCTCGCATCATCGTTATCATCATCGCCAGTGCTCGCATCATCACCAGTGCTCGCATCATCGTTATCATCATCACCAGCGCTCGCATCATCGTTATCATAATCACCAGTGCTCGCATCATTATCATCACCAGCGCTCGCATCATCGTTATCATAATCGCCAGTGCTCGCATCATCATCACCAGTGCTCGCATCATCGTTATCATCATGACCAGCGCTCGCATTATCGTCATCGCTCGCATCAACCCCAATCGCTCGCATCAACGCCAGCGCTCGCATTGTCATCACTCGCATCATCGTTATCATAATCGCCAGTGCTCGCATCATCATCACCAGTGCTCGCATCATCATCACCAGTGCTCGCATCATCATCACCAGTGCTCGCATCATCGTTATCATCATCGCCAGCGCTCGCATCATCGTTATCATCATCACCAGTGCTCGCATCATCGTTATCATCATCGCCAGTGCTCGCATTATCGTCATCGCTCGCATCAACCCCAATCGCTCGCATCAACGCCAGCGCTCGCATTGTCATCACTCGCATCATCGTTATCATCATCGCCAGCGCTCGCATCATCGTTATCATCATCGCCAGTGCTCACATTATCATCATCGCTAGCATCATCACCAGCGCTCGCATCATCGCTCGCATCATCACCAGCGCTCGCATCATCGCTATCATCATCACCAGCGCTCGCATCATCGCTATCATCATCACCAGCGCTCACATCATCGCTCATATTAGTATTATTAGTATTAGTATTACACTTTCAAACTGTAACCCATCAAGCTTTTATTTTGACAGGTTTCCGGCAAATAAAAGTATGCGCTGTGGGTTCCACAGTGAAGCTAGGCTCTGTGTTCATTCACACGCGTGCAGCTCATGATATCTGATAAATGCCGCTCTTCATTCTGAAACATGTCGTCAGTACATGTATTCAATTAATACCGCTCTATTTTATGCCGATATATCGAGCAGCCCTTCTGTGTGTGTGTCGCGCAGATCCTAAACGCGGCGTATCACGTGGAGGTGACGTTCCACTCCGGCTCCTCCGTCACACGCCTCTTCTGGGAGCAGATCAAACAGGTACGTCACCCATAATGCCCTGTACCCGCGCCACATGTTTCGGCCACTCATGTGCATCTGTCCTCAGATCATCCACCGGATCACATGGGTCAATCCTCCGTCCGTCACGGCCGAGTGGAAGCGGAAGGTCGCGCAGGACGCCATCGAGAGCCTCAGCGCCGCCAAACTGGCCAAGAGCATCTGCTCTCAGTTCAGGACGCGCCTCAACAGCTCCCATGAGGCCTTCGCCGCCTCGCTCAGACAGGTCAGATCACATCACAGTCACCTGATGAATGTTGACTCTTGAAGGTTCTAATTTACCTTCATTTGATTATTATATTATATTCTGTGTGTATGTATATATATCTTTTTTTTTCCCCAATGAGGGTCATTGGTAGTGACTGATAAAATCCTGTACTCGGGTGTGTGTGTGTGTGTGTGTGTGTGTGTGTGTGCGCGTGCAGCTGGAGGAGGGTCACACGGGTCGTCTGGAGCGCACTGAAGACCTCTGGCTGCGGGTCAGGAAGGATCACGCACCGCGACTCGCACGACTGTCGCTGGAGAGCCGATCACTGCGAGACATACTGCTGCACGGTGAGACACGATCAGATGCGTCTGTGTGTGTGTGTGTGTGTGTGTGTGTGTGTGTGTGTGTGTGTGTGTGTGTGTGTGTTTGATCTCTGTCTGACTCGTCTGTCTCTCCTCAGGAAAGCCGAAGCTGGGCCGTGAGCTGGGCCGCGGTCAGTACGGTGTGGTGTATCTGTGTGACAGCTGGGCCGGACGTCACCCGTGTGCGCTCAAGTCTGTTGTTCCTCCTGATGACAAGCACTGGAATGACCTCGCGCTGGAGTTCCACTACACACGGTAACAGCGCTGCGCCCCCTGCTGCACTGGAGACACGTGACCACAGACCGCATCATGCTCACCCACAAACCACTGCAGTAACGCATCATGAGCACACATACATTCAAACATTTGAGTAATTAATCATTACATTTCTGTCAGGTCTCTGCCGAAACACGAGCGTTTAGTGAATCTTCACGGGTCGGTCATCGATCACTCGTACGGCGGCGGCTCCAGTATCGCGGTTCTGCTGATCATGGAGCGACTGCACAGAGATCTCTACACGGGTCTGAAGGTACCGTCACGCTTCTGTCTGTGGTTCTGTCCATCTGTCTGTGGTTCTGACTGACGTGTCTGTCTCTCTCAGGGATCTCCTTCCCTGTCTCTGAAGGAGCGTCTCCAGATCGCTCTGGACGTGGTGGAGGGGATCCGCTTCCTGCACAGTCAGGGTCTCCTGCACCGAGACATCAAGCTGAAGAACGTTCTGGTGAGGAACCGCGTCTGATTCGCGTCTGGCTCAGTGTGACGAGCTTCATAACGCTGGGTTTGTTCTTCTGTGCAGCTGGACAAACAGAACCGGGCCAAGATCACCGACCTGGGCTTCTGTAAGCCCGAGGCCATGATGTCCGGCAGCATCGTCGGGACGCCCATCCACATGGCTCCGGAGCTCTTCACAGGTCAGAAACCAGTCGATTCTTCAGAATGAATCAGTCAGTGAATCAAACACAAGAGTCATCTGTTTTAATGTCAGACTGAATCAGTCAGATGACTCACTGAACTGACTCAAATGACTGAAAATGATTAGCATGTTAAACAGATTATTAGATAAAATCTAGAGAAACTGTTGCAGACTCATCAGTGTTTGACTAATAGAATTGCAAATATATAAATAACCAAGTTTATTTCTTGAAGTATAAAGTTTGAATCCGTCAAACTGGCAAATCAGTTTGAATCTTGGACTGATTCAGTCAGATGACTCACTTGAATGGACTCAAATGACTCAATCATGCACTGAATGTCCAAGAACTGTTTTTGATGAAGGAAATGTTAAAAATGATTTAGTAAAAATATTGATGAAACTAAATCAACTTATTTACTGACAAATAATAATATACGTAGAGATGCACGATATATTGATATCATATCAGTTATCAACTGGTTATATCATTTATTGGCATTAATCTATGTTGTATATTAAATAGTTCATGCTCTTTTCATCAGTTTTATTCATTTAGATGAGCTTTACTGTCATGTAACGCTCACTTTAATATCCTTTAATATTTAAAAAAACACAAATCATTTAATAACATCAGATCTGACCATGATCGTTCATACGATGCCTACATTTCCTTTAGCATTTAAACCGGTCGACTTCAGTGGGGTTTTTATTTTGGAAATTAATATCAGACCATAATGATAGACTTAATAATTTTATCATTTTAAAAATCAATGCTTATTCTTAATATTGTACCATAAAAATATTCATTTTAAAGTGATAAAAATAGTCATAATTTATGGCAATTTTAAATATCAGACCATAGAGCTTTTCAGCTTTAAAGATTAATTATTTTTTTTATTGTAATTTTGAATATTAGTTATTTTCAACATATAAAAGATTTATTAAATGTATTATTTATATATATAAAAAAAAAACTTTGGTCCATAAAAAATATTCTTTTTAAAGTGATACAAATAGTTAAAATTTTATGCCAATTTTTAATATCAGACCATAGAACTTATTAATTTTAAAATTATTCTAAATTTAAAAAAATAATTAACTTTTATTGTAATTTTTAGTGATTTTAAATGTATAAAAATTAGTTTTTTTTATTTTAAAAAAGTAGTATAGTTAAAAATATATATTTATATATAATATATAAATTAATATATAAATATAAAATATATATATCGGGCCATAAAAAAATATGAATAAATGATCATTTTTAATATTGGACCATGAAAATGGTTGTCAAAATATCAGCTGTTTTAAATGTTATTTTTATTTATATATTTATATATATGAAGCAGTTGTTGAGAAGAGCGTCGTCGTTTGTGTGTTTGTCAGGGAAGTACGATAACTCTGTGGACGTGTACGCGTTTGGGATCCTCTTCTGGTATCTCTGCTCCGGCTCCGTCAAACTCCCAGAAGCCTTTGAGAAGTGCTCCAGCAAAGACCAGCTGTGGACTAACGTCAAGAAAGGTCAAAATGAATCCCGTTCGCCTGTGAACTCTGGGTAAAGGTCAGCGTGTTCATTGGCTAACGAGTGTTGTGTCGCTGCGTTTCAGGCTCGCGGCCGGAGCGTCTGCCCGCGTTCGACGAGGAGTGCTGGCAGCTGATGGAGGCGTGCTGGAACGGCGACCCTTCCCAGAGGCCCCTGCTGGGAATCGTGCAGCCCAGCCTGCAAAGCATCATGGACCGCCTGTGCAACAATTCTGACCAAAAGAGCGGGAACCTCGAGGACTCGAACTGACGCATTTCCCTGCATGATCTCATGAGAGACGAGCTGCAGCTCTTGTGTTGTGAACAAAAAAATGGACAAATGTTTTTTTTTTTTTTTGCCTATGAACAAACATGATCACGCGTGTCATATCCACCGCTGCTCGTCACGCATCGAGAGATTTTACATGTAGTCGAGTTTGTGTTACAGATGAACTGAAACAGTCATTTTTAGACGGTGTTTAAACTGGTTTACATTATCCTGAGATTTTTTAATAAAATGATTTGGACCGATTCACTGCTGCGCTGCATTCAGTTACTCTGAGTCTCGAGTGGAATCATATCCGCATATATCAGTCATTTTTAATAAAACCTCCAAGTGAGGCTGTTTGTAAATGTTTTCTAGCAGAGATAAACGAGGAAATGATCCATAGATTCAGATCAGTTTGTTTCAAATCATGCTTTTGTAAATCAATTATGACACACAATGTAAATAATAATTATGACAAAAAAGTAATAAATGACAAAATTGACTCTTCGACTAATTATTACTTTTCAAGTCAGAATTTAAAAATTTTATTTCATAATTATGACTTTAATGTTAACGTTTTTAAATTCTGGCAGTCACAGTTATGGCAATAATTATCACATTAAAAAGTAAAAAAAAGACACTCTTTAACAAGTTTATAAGTTGACAACTATTGATATTAAATATTACCAATAAAAATTATGCCAGTTAATAATTTTGACTTTTTAATGAATTATTACTTAGTATGTCATAATTATAAACTTGTCATAATTAAAGCATGATTTTTTTCTCATGTGGAAATGCAGGAAAATACTAGTTCAATCTTTCTACTTCAAAGTTTAATTCAATGTGTTCTTGCCGTTACTTTAATTATTTGTGAAAAATCTAGTAAATCTTTTACACCTCGTGGTGAAACTGCATTTACACGTGTGCCGCTCGTGGTGTCCGGCGTGTAAACGATGCTGCCAGACAAACGGAAACTGAAAATACAGCATAACCTCTCGAAATAAATGATCACAGTTCATCCTGCCGCCTACAGATGATCTCAACAACAATAAAACTAGAGCGTTTCTGGACGTGCAAAACTCAGCGCTAGTTAATGTCTAATCAAAGTATGAGTGACAGCTTAAGAAAACAAATGAGACGTTAAATATTAAAAACAGATTTACTTCAAGTCAGTGTTTTACAAAGCGTTTCCAGCCGTGTTTCCAGCTAAAACTGGTTCCAGTGATGAGACTGAAACAGAAATACAGTTATAAAGCACAACCTTATGGGTATAAAACATGTCTGTACAGCATGATTCTGACCAGTTTGTTATCAAAAGTCAAAAAATGACCCGTCTGGAGCCTGTCAGAAGACTGAAGCAGCAGATAAAATGTCAGCGGTGGCAGTGACATTTGCATTTTTCACAGAGAAAGCGTAAATTGTGCCACGGAATAAAACGTTTAAAAATGTAATTATCACTTTTTACTTTTTTTTTCCCCCTTAGAACTGAGAAGTAAACTCGCAAATGTGAGAAAGTCAGAATGGTGATAAATAAACCCGCAAATGTAGGAGAAAAAGATATTTTTATTTTTTTTTAGTCAGATGTAAACTCGTTTATAACTTGCAATTTAAAAAAATATAAACTCATAATTGAGGAAAAACTTTTTTTTTTTTTTTGAGGAAGTCAAAATTGTGAGAAAAATTCGCAATTACACTTTTTTTTTTTTTTACTCGTAATCACGAGTCACAATTGTGAGAAAGTCGTAATTATGTTTTTTATTTTTTTTAGTCATAATTGCAATATGTCATAATTGTGAGCTATAGTCGCAATTGTGTACATTTAAAAAAAAATCGTTTTAATCAGTTGTGAGAGATAAGCTCGCAATTATGAGTTTATAACTTGCGATTGCAAAATATAAATTCGTAGCTGAGGAAAAAAGTCAGAATTGCGAGATGAAGTCGGAATTACGTTTTTTTTAAAAATTTGTTTTAGTCAGAATTGTGAAATACAAACTCGCAATTGTAAGAAAAAAGTCAATTGTGAAATATAAAGTTCCATTTACTTTTTTTTTTTTTTTTTTCTCTCAGTTGTGAGAAAAAATTCGAGGTAAAAATTCAGTTACAGTTTTTGGTTTTTATTCCGTGGCAGAAACGAGCTTCAAATATAGACGGATCGATCAGCATGTGTTTTTGCGTGACGTGTTAGAGGTCTGTACAACACTGCGACAAATGTTTAAATTTACATCTGAGACCATTGCTAATCTATAAAATACAAAGGTTTTCATTCAAAAGGTTTTAAACGTGAGTCTTTTTAAAAGTTTGTATAAAAATGTCCCCAAAATTTACAAAAAAAACAAGTATCAAAAGTTTTGTTCTCCTCCAGTGGTACGAAATGAAGGCTGTGCTGGTGGAGAAGGCATCGGTCAGCAGTTCAAGGCTTGAATCAGTTCTCATCGCTCTTCCCGTGATTCGCTCCTTCATTCATCGCTCGTACAGCAGCAGCTCAGTCCAGCGGTCCTTTAGCTTCATGTAGGAAATTCCCTGATATTTTCACTCATTTACAAAAAGTCAGTGTTGTTTCGATGCGGCGAGAGGACAAAAGAAATAAAAAAAGTGCTTCACTTCAAGTATGTAAACAAAAATGTAAAAACGATGATTCTCTTCAGCGTTTGGCACGGAGGATCAGATCGGCTGTCGTGTGAAATGTAGAAAACTCGAGGGACAGAAACAGGAAGATTGTTCTTCGCCTCCATTTCCTCGTCGCTCGTCAGCATCTGCAAAGAAACATTTCTGATTCGTGGATGGAGAAAGTGTCTCTATATGATGTCAGGTGATCAATAAAGAAAAAGAAAAGTCAAAATGCAAAACGTAACTAAATAGTACAGGACAAAATATATCTAATTCGCTCTCTCGTTTTAGTAAATCGTGGCCATGTTGAACTAATTCGTTATTTCATAAAACTTGATGACGTAAGTCGTGCGAACGAATTGATTATTTGTGGTACACTTTTTTTTTTTTTCGCATGTCATGCTCCGTAATATAGCAAATCTCAACTGTGATGTAGTCGCAAAATGTAACTATATCGTATTATCGACTATATACAGTACATTCAACTTTATTCGCATACAAACGATAAATACTATATAGCAAATCTCAACCACGAGATGCTTTGCGACGATATAAACAATCACTCACTCGGATTCAGACGAGTCATTGTCGAGCGTTTTCATCAGCCCGCTCACTGACGCCCTGTTCAGATGATCCCGCCTAGCCCCGCCCCCTCGGCCCTCGCTGGAGGAGGGGCCCCGTGAGGAGGCGGAGTCTCCGGACAGCTGGTTGTGTATGCGGTTGATGGCGTTCCTCTCGGCGATGGGCGACAGCTGCTTCTTCTTCAGGATTCCTGCGTGTCACAGTCACACGTTACAATATGCAATCATTCGATTTGGACTAAAGAATGTTTGGGCACGTTCGCTCGTTCAGACCTTTGTGCGGCTGCGCGCTGGTGTTCGGTAAACTGGGCAGCAGCAGCAGCAGGTTTTCCGTCCCAGGATCCTCTGGTTTGGACAGAGTCTCCACCTTCAGACGCTCGTCTGCCGCTCCTGTCTCACCGTCCCACACATCTGACAGACAGACAGAATGGACGTCAGACACGAGCTAACAGAACTGACGAAATACGTGAATCACGTCTGCCGTACCGTGAGTTTTGATGGTGCCGCTGGTGGCCAGATTCTCCCAGCATTCCTCCCGCAGGAACTCGCCCTCGTCTTCCTCGCTGTCGGACGAGTGTGTGGACGCGTACGAGCCGCTCTGATCGTCCTCCAGCTCCGAGAGATCGCTGTCAGAGTCGGAGTCGTGATCTACACACACACACACACACACACACACACACACACACACACACACACACACACACACACACACACACACACACGGAGGTTACAGTGAGCTGACTGTGAGAAATACACGTGTGTGCGTGTGCGTGTTTACCGTTCATCTGCTCTTTGTCTTGGAACAGTGTGTTGTGTTCACTCAGACTCAGGTGGCTGCTGGTCATATCGTCTCCACTGAAACGAAACAAATTTTAATGAGTCGTTTGTATCTCGCTTTTCTATTAAAATATAAAAAAAATATTATCAGTTATTATAAATGTATTAAAGAAGCAACACTGCTTTAAAGAGCTCGAGCATTTAAACCGGCAGACGACAAAACTGCAGTGCGCAAAATAAACAGAATAGCATTGTGCGTTAATGTGATCGCTAATATAGTTATCATTACGGTTATCATTATTAGAGTTATTAGAGTTATCATCATAGTTATTATAGTTATTGTTACAGTTATCGTTACATTTAATATAGTTATCGTTATAGTTATCATTACAGTTACTGTAGTTGTTAGTTATCATTATAGTTATCGTTACATTTAATAGTTGTCGTTATAGTTATTATAGTTATCCTTATAGTTAGTTACAGTTACTATAGTTGTTATAGTTATCGTTACATTTAATATAGTTATTGTTATAGTTATCATTATAGTTATCGTTACATTTAATAGTTATCGTTATAGTTATCATTATAGTTATTATAGTTATCGTTACATTTAATTTAGTTATCGTTATAGTTACTATAGTTGTTATAGTTATTGTTATAGTTATCGTTACATTTAATATAGTTATTGTTATAGTTATCATTATAGTTATTATAGTTATAGTTATCGTTACATTTAATATAGTTATTGTTAGTTATCATTATAGTTATTATAGTTATAGCTATCATTACATTTAATATAGTTATCGTTATAGTTATCATTATAGTTATTATAGTTATCGTTAGTTATCGTTACATTTAATATAGTTATTGTTATAGTTATCATTATAGTTATTATAGTTATAGTTATCGTTACATTTAATATAGTTATTGTTAGTTATCATTATAGTTATTATAGTTATAGCTATCATTACATTTAATATAGTTATCGTTATAGTTATCATTATAGTTATTATAGTTATCGTTAGTTATCGTTACATTTAATTTAGTTATTGTTATAGTTACTATAGTTGTTATAGTTATGGTTATAGTTATCAAATACATTTAATATAGTTATCGTTATAGTTATCATTACAGTTACTGTAGTTGTTATATGGTTATTATAGTTATCATTATAGTTATTGTTAATTTTAATATAGTTATCGTTATAGTTATCATTATAGTTATTATAGTTATCGTTACATTTAATATAGTTATAGTTATAGTTATAGTTATCATTACAGTTACTGTAGTTGTTATAGTTATTATTATGGTTATTATAGTTATCATTATAGTTATCGTTACATTTAATATAGTTATCATTATAGTTATTATAGTTATCGTTAGTTATCGTTACATTTAATTTAGTTATTGTTATAGTTACTATAGTTGTTATAGTTATCGTTATAGTTATCATTACAGTTACTGTAGTTGTTATATGGTTATTATAGTTATCATTATAGTTATTGTTAATTTTAATATAGTTATCATTATAGTTATCATTATAGTTATTATAGTTATCGTTACATTTAATATAGTTATCGTTATCGTTATAGTTATCATTACAGTTACTGTAGTTGTTATAGTTATCATTATGGTTATTAGTTATTATAGTTATCGTTACATTTAATATAGTTATCGTTATAGTTATCATTATAGTTATTATGGTTATCGTTATAGTTATCGTTACATTTAATATAGTTATCGTTATAGTTATCGTTACATTTAATATAGTTATCGTTAGTTATCATTATAGTTATTATAGTTATTGTTACATTTAATATCGTTATAGTTATCGTTACATTTAATATAGTTATCGTTATAGTTATCATTACAGTTACTGTAGTTGTTATCGTTATAGTTATTATCATCTTTGTGTGTACCGGAGGCTGAAGGGCATGTAGTTCTGGTGAGTTTTGCTGCTCTGGGTTCCGTTCAGTGACACACTCGACTCAGTGAACGGCAGGTGATACAGACGCCCGTCCGCATAATTACTGTTACAGATGAACGCCTGATGGACAGACGAAGAGAGAGAGGATGAATATGTAAATGTAGAAGCACAGACAAATACAACTGATTGAGTATAATGTGATTTCAGTAAGGTAGGGTTTCATCTGTCAGGTGTAAATGACTCACGGATGGTTTGGATTTGATCATGTGATCAGGGCGTTTCTTGCTGCAGCAGTAGCGCATGGCGTCTCTGGCCTCTTTATTAAACACCACGCGGAAAAAAAAAATAAATGGGCCCTGAAAACACAAACACACACGTGATCACATCAGAACAGAAGGGTAGGGGGTGTTGCTAGGGTATTCTGAGTGGTTGCTAAGCAGATTCACGTCCGATGACATCACTGCCGCTGCAGGTACCTGAACGCAGCTGAATCCCGCAAACAGATAGTGGAACAGAATCATGTCGCTGTTGACCGACAGCAGTGCCAGAAGACCCGTCACCGTCACCAGGAACAACACGGCACACGCCGACCGCAGACCCGCCCTACACACACACACACACACACGCTTTAACAAACACACACTACAAACACACACTTCAGGACTGAGTGTGAACGAGACTCACGCCGGCGCATCTCTCTTCTCGCAGCTCTTCTGTCGGAGCGAACACGACGCTCTGGACGCCATGATGTACAGGAACACGTTCATCTGAGGGAGAAACAGAGACGCTGTCGTACAAATACTTTCGGCACACACGAGCGGAAGTGAGCAGAGCGACGCAAACACTCACGGACACGACGAACGCGATGGGTCCCGCAAAACTCCATATGAGGGTGTCGTAGAGCGAGAGCCAGCAGAAGTCCGGGTTCCCGTAGCCCTCGGGGTCCAGTCCCACCGCCAGCCCCGTGATGAAGGCCGGGACGCCCCAGCCGATCAGGTAGTAGAAGCGCATGGGGCCGTAGTTGATGTCGCGCAGCTCACTCCGCATGCGGTAGACGTGCAGCCCCTCCAGGAACAGCCAGGAGAAGACACACAGCCAGAAGAAGTGCAGCAGGATGGCCATCACCGTACACAGGAACTGCATGGAAACAACCTGGAGTCACGCATGGTTCGACACGCTCAAGACAGACAGATGGGAAGAGTGCGTTACCGCGTTATCGGCCTGATTGATGCCCAGGATGAAGATGAGGTGCGCGATGAAGAGCGCGGCCGCCCCGTTGTTGACGATGCTGGTCTTGTTGCTGCTCGCGGCCCGCAGACAGGTGAGGAAGACGATGGTGAGGAAGAGGAAGCCCAGCGTCACGCCCACTGAACTCCACGTGATCAGCTTCACCGGCAGGATCTCTCCGTTCTGAAGCACAGACACGCATTTGTTGCAGGGATTCTGGTTTCTCTGACTGAATGACTTCACACAGTCAACGTATGTTTGTGTCCGTTTGCAAGGAAAGTAAACGCCTTTTCTGTGTTGCTAGGCAGTTGGTTGGGGTTTGTGAGTGATTTCTTTGCTGTTGCTATGTGGTTGCTAAAAATGTTACTAAGGTGTTCTCAGAAGTTTCCAGGCAGTTGCTAGGGTGTTCTAGGTGGTTGCTGGGGTGTTACTAGACAGCTGGTAGCATCTAAGAGGTTGTCAGGGCATTGCTATGCAGTTGCTAAGGTGTTCTCATGTTCCTACACGGTTGCTAAGCTAATCTGAATGGTTGCCAGGGTTGGTTTTCAGGGTGATAGACTTGGTTGTAAGCAGGTTATGGTTAGATTAGGTTGAGTTGTGTGTGTGCGCGTCACCTCTCGGCGTGAGATGTCCATGAGCACAGCGAAGCTGGTCATGTGGTAACACTGGCAGCTGATGTGTGTGCTGTTCCTGAAGACCACCTCACAACCCTTGGAGGACCAGCCGCCCGGACCGCCCACACTGCGCACACACACACAAACAGAATATTATCTTAGAATATTGACAAATTATATAGAAAGTGGTTGATAAGAAGTTGCTAGGGTGTTCTGAGTTGCTATGTGGTTGCTAAGTATATATGTATATGAGTATTTTTCATGCAAGTACTCACAATCATGTAAGTATATGAGTATTAATCATGCAAGTATATGAGTATTAATCATTTAAGTATATAAGTATTATGAGTATTAATCATGCAAGTATATGAGTATTAATCATGCAAGTATATGAGTATTAATTATTTAAGTATATAAGTATTAATCATGCAAGTATACAAGTATTATGAGTATTAATCATGTAAGTATATGAGTATTAATCATGCAAGTATATGAGTATTAATCATTTAAGTATATAAGTATTATGAGTATTAATCATTTAAGTATATGAGTATATGATGTAAGTATATGAGTATTAATTATTTAAGTATATAAGTATTAATCATGTAAGTATATGAGTATTAATCATACAAGTATATGAGTATTAATCATGTAAGTGTATGAGTATTAATCATGTAAGTATATGATGTAAGTATATGAGTATTAAAATGTAAGTACTCACAATCTTGTAAGTATATGAGTATTCAAGTACTCACACTATTAATCATGTAAGTATATGAGTATTAATCATGTAAGTATATGAGTATTAATCATTTAAGTATATAAGTATTATGAGTATTAATCATTTAAGTATATGAGTATATGATGTAAGTATATGAGTATTAATTATTTAAGTATATAAGTATTAATCATGCAAGTGTATGAGTATTAATCATGTAAGTATATGATGTAAGTATATGAGTATTAAAATGTAAGTACTCACAATCTTGTAAGTATATGAGTATTCAAGTACTCACACTATGGAGTGGTTCCAGAACACACAGATGGGTTTAGAGCGCTCCTCAGTGGTCACCAGGCGGAACTGCACTGTGATTGGTTTATCAAGCGTGTGCTGCAGTAACTCCTCATTATCATGAACCGTTATACTGACCACAGGAGTGTTGATGACTGGACGCTTGGGAACCCTGAACACACACACACACACACACATTAGATCCAGTGAATCAGTGAGTGTCTCAGTCGTTCATCTGCTCCGCTCTCACCTCAGGCTCCTCTTGTCTGTGTCGTATCTCTCCGGCAGCAGCGCCGCCAGGCTGTGGAAGATGATCACGCTGGCGATGGCGTCCTGCTCGCGCTCGTCCGGGTGCCGTCTCTTCCGGCTGGCCGTGTGGTTTCTGCCGGACTCTGGGATTGGCTCGCTGTGGTGCCGGTGACCTTTGCCCTCGGGGGCGGGGATGAAGACGGAGTCGGGAAGAGTGACGGCCGTCTCCAGGTCCAGTGGGCGTGGCCCGCGCAGAGACTGATACCGCGGCAGTTTGGCTCCGGCAAAATTCATCTTCTCCAAACGATCGATGGAGATGACTGGAATTACACACGCACAACTCCTTATACAATACCAGAACACTAAAACTATATCACTACCTTTGACAGATTTCAGTGAAATGTCGTGATAAATCATATGTGACTTCAGCGAGCTAAGAGTCAGTGGGCGTGGCCTGTGGTTCTTTAGCCAATCAGAAACACTCGTTTTGTACATCTAGGTTTGCTGACAGGAGGGCGTGTGCATGCGTGTTCTGACCGATGTTGGGCGTGACGATGGTGAAGGGGCTCAGGTAGGTCTTTCTCATGTTCTGGGCGAGCGTGTTGGTGTACTCTTCGAACTGTCGCAACAGTGTGGCTGTGCCGCCCTCCGTCTGCTGGATGAGCTCCCAGTGGCCACGCGTGTCTGCCGACAGGATGGCACTGCCCACCTGCATCAGGTGCTGCGTCAGCGGCCAATCAGAGACAGAGAACAGTCATGGTGAATATACTGCCATCCAACTGCTGTCAGGCTACTATGTTTAAAAAATGGCAACTAAATAAAGAAGTGAAATACACTGAGATGTTTTCAAACCATGAAAAAGATGCGAAGAATCAAATGAATGAATCATTTTCTGAATTGGTTCGTTTACCTGAACTGCTTGAATGAACTGATTCACCAAAACAAGTCAGACTAAACTATAGTTAGTCGCATCAATACTTTTAGTTTGTAGCTACTTGCAAATCGTTACTAGAATCATCCTGCAGTTCAGACAAACCTCTACATTAAAACATGACGATTAAAGTCATGGACGATTCAATTATCACAACATACAAATTATTTCTGGAATGATGTGTGATGGTAATGACATTTTTTAGCTAGAAGTAAAATAAAAAAATAGAAAAATAAATGTATTAAATAATATTAAAGTTAAAATATAATAAAATACATGTTAAGATTCATTAAACAATATAAAAATAGAACAATATACAAAATAAAATTTACAATTTATTAAATAATAATAATACATAAATGATACAAATTAAATAATAGAATAGAAAATACATAATATAATGTAATAAAAATACATAAATAAATAATATAATAAAAATACATAGTTTTTTTCATAAGCTATATAATATATTTTTATTACGTTATTTAAGTTTTATATTGTTTAACACATTTTATTAGGTTATTTTAATTTGATATTGTTTATTATAAAATATAATACAATTTATGAAACAATATAATAAATTAAAATGTGAACTAGCACTCCTAATAAAAATAACTAATTACGTACTGTGTTATTTAAATCATTAGGTAACTGAGGTGCAAATTAATGTGTTTCGCATTACGTACCATGCGTTATTTTGTGCATTATCTAAATGAATAAGTAACTGAAGTGCACATTTAGAAATACTGCGTTTCTTTACTCAAGAACAACGGCGTGTTAGTGCTACAAAAGTACCTCGTTGAACAGCACGTCCTGCGTAGCGCTGAGGTTGAAGCCCTGCTGGTTGCTCTCGTGCTGCAGGATGGAGCGCGTCAGGTGATACGCCACCTTCACGTCGCTGCCGTAGAACTCTCTGGCGTTCTTCGTGGCGTTACGCAACAGCGCCGCCGTCTGCTGAACGTTAGCGGAGTCCATCAGAGACGCGTTACGCGCCAAACGCTCCGACTGCGGACATGAACACACGCGTGAGGATGCGCGGAGGGCGCAGGAACGGTTGGTGTGTGTGGCGTGACATTCTTACCAGCGTCTTGAGTTTACTGAAGCTCACGGACGTGCAGTTGAAGAGGTTCGGCGACAGCCAGCCTTTGTGCTCATCGCAGTGACGGATCGCAGTTCCTGCGCGCAATCAAAAACACTAAATAAATGACATCAATTAAAAAACAACAACTAAAATAACTGTACTTAGCTTTAGTTGTTTTGTAGTAGTTCACAGGTTTATTGTTTCGTTTATGGATTTTCAAGTGCAGTTTAGGTTTTTATATGATTTTTCTAAACTGAAACTCAAAAGTCTTGGCCGATTTACTTAATTTGGTGCTGTTCGGTCATTTTTGATAAAAAATGTTTTGCTTCATCGGAATAGTACGAAACTTAGTAAAGGT
>CM074433.1:390000-405000 GCA_037101425.1 Elopichthys bambusa | reverse complement strand
ACGCCAGCGTATGATAACTATAACGATAACTATATTAGCGTCCACGCCAGCGGATGATAACTATAACGATAACTATATTAGCGTCCACGTCAGCGGATGATAACTATAACGATAACTATATTAGCGTCCACGTCAGCGGATGATAACTATAACGATAACTATATTAGCGTCCACGCCAGCGTACGATAACTATAACGATAACTATATTAGCGTCCACACCAGCGTACGATAACTATAACGATAACTATATTAGCGTCCACACCAGCGTATGATAACTATAACGATAACTATATTAGCGTCCACGTCAGCGGATGATAACTATAACGATAACTATATTAGCGTCCACACCAGCGGACAATACACCAAAAGACGATATTGTTCAGTTTGTTATAAGCGCGCACTGCAGTTTGTGCCATTATCGTTATAGTTGTGGTGTGGATTCTATTACTCTTTTACATTTAGAATGATTTACTATATCTTTATCGCTATAGTTTAACAGTCGACGCTCATCTCTGCTCACCTTTCTCGCAGTTGCGTCCTCCGAAGCCCAGTGCGCAGTCGCATTGGAACGAACCCCACAGATTCACGCAGCTGCCGCCGTTCAGACATGGGTTGTTGCTGCAGAAGTGACGCTTCGCTGAGCATCCTGGGAAAACAGCCACATCATACGCACATTATGGGAACTCTCCATCACGGTAATTGCGATAAAACATCAATAGCGCCTCACCGGCTAGCGTTCCGTTATTCGCGATGAATCCCGCCATGTCAATGTGTTTCTCATCGATGCGCAGGTCCTTCATGCAGCCGATGAACTGCCGGCTCCGGACGGGAAACTCTTCCGGGAGTTTGGGAACGCCACCCAGCAGCAGCGGACCCGTCAGATCCAGAGACCTGCGCAGTGAACACTGAAGTAAGAATTCGCAAAAGTTTATCGTCCATCCCGTGACATCACAAACATTCTCTTACTTCTTGGATCCCGATTGGCTGCCCTGGGCGGAGCACGAGTAGTTTCCGATCACGTGACTGAAGCGCAGCGACACAGACGCGTCGCAGTTGTCCACTGTTACCACGACGACCTTCTGATCGGAGGGACCCTGAGGAAGACCGGCGCGGTTCAGGACAGGCTGAGAGAGACGGGAAGATCAGAGAGCAGCAACATCAAACACTATCCAGATGACAGAGAATTTCAGATAAAAATACACCACAGACAGACATGATGAGCTTCATCTTCATCTGTGAGGTATTTTTATCTGTCTTGCATCTTATATAGTAATAATAATACATATTAATTATAATTATTTTGTACTATAAATAAATATATAAATATTTAATAAACAGACTTCATCTATGGTGTATTTTTAATCTGTCCAGCGTCTCGTGGAGTTCAAACCGTCATCTGATTCCACTCGAACGAACACAAACAGACACAACGAGAACCTCACTTAGTGAATGATCTCATCACGGAGAGGTCATGACCCCTTTCAGACTGACCCCGCTGGGCAGGTCACACTCACACACACACACACACTCACACACACTCTCTCACACTCACATTTAAAAGGTGAAGTGACACAATGTAGCAGGTTGTGGTTTGAATCCTTATAAAAACAAAACTTAGGTTGAATTCAATAGTTTTATTCTATAAAATGTGATAGTGATAACGAGTCACATTCACAGACATCATGAAAAACAAGCATTTACGAATGAAAGAAAACGCTTTTACTGACCTTTGACCCCATTATTTGTATGTGTGTGTTGTCTTAAAGGAGTTGAACACAATGCATGAGGTCACACACACACACACACACAGAATCTGTCCTATATTTCATACACGCAACCCCGAGGCCAACAGATCAGGCACGAGTCTCTCATGCTCCTCATGATGTCACATCCTGCCTCTCTCACCTTGTTGTAGTAGTGCACGTGTGCCGTGTGCCAGCGGCCGTCACTGACTCCACCCGTGATGAAGGGAGACACCGTCGTCTTCGTCTCGCCTGTGGGGGAAAAAGATTGCGATGTTGTTACATCATACGAATACATTACTTCAGGGCTGATTAAACTGATACGCATTAAAGATATGAAGATGAATGGATGAATTTATTGCTCTGTGGAAGAACTGATAACCAATAAAATATAAGCTTCTGGGTCAAGAACCAAATCCCTGTGACAAATATGGAATCATCACTTCTACCACTATAGATTGTTTTATAAATAATCTTCCTGATCAGTTTCATCTCCTTAGCATATTAGACAGCTTAGAAGACCTCGATGTTGCAACAGAAACTATTGCCTCTGTCTTTTCCAGCACATTAGACTCAGTTGCTCTTCTGTGCTTGAAGAAGATTAAGGAAATTTGTCCAACACCATGGTACAACGAGCACACTCTGGCCTTAAGAGAGCAGCCAGAAAAATGGAGCGCAGCTGGAAGAAAAAACTAGAATTTGTTTCGCATTTCGTGGAAAGATAGTGTTACTGCATATAGAAAGGTCCTAAAAACTGCTAGATCTGCTTATTTCTCAAATATTTTAGAAGAAAATAAACACAACCCTAGGTATTTATTTGACACAGTGGCTAAATTAACAATGATGTTTCCAAACAGCACAGCAGTAATGACTTTATGAACTTCTTTACTTGCAAGATTGACAATATTAGAGAGAAAATTATAACCATGCAACCGTCTACTACAGTATTGCGTCAGACAGTGCATTGCAGTGTCCCTGAGGAAAAATTCAATTCATTTACTGCTTTAGGAGAGGAAGAATTGTCTAAACTTGTTAAATCGTCAAAATCGACAACATGTATGTTAGACCCTATACCGACTAAGCTATTGAAAGAGACGCTTCCAGAGGTCATAGATCCTCTTCTTAATATCGTAAATTCATCTTTATCACTAGGATACGTACCAAAAACTTTTAAGCTGGCTATTATTAAACCTCTTATTAAAAAACCACAACTTGATCCTAGAGAATTAGTCAATTACAGGCCGATCTCAAATCTCACTTTTCTGTCAAAAATACTAGAAAAGGCAGTATCATCACAACTATGTTCCTTTTTAGAAAGAAATAGTATCTGTGAGGATTTCCAGTCAGGATTTAGACCGTACCATAGTACTGAAACTGCTCTCATTAGTTACTAATGATTTGCTCTTATCATCAGATCGTGGTTGTATCTCTCTATTAGTGTTACTGGATCTTAGTGCTGCATTTGACACTATTGATCACAATATTCTTTTAAATAGACTCGAAAATTATGTTGGCATTAGTGGAATTGCATTGTCATGGTTCAAATCATACTTATCTGACCGTTATCAGTTTGTAGTAGTAAAGGAAGAGATGTCATATCGATCACAAGTTGAATATGGAGTACCGCAAGGCTCGGTACAAGGACCGTTGCTTTTCATTCTGTACATGCTACCCTTGGGAGATATCATCAGGAAGCATGGCGTTAGTTTTCACTGTTACGCTGATGATACTCAGCTCTTTATTTCTTCGCACCCTGACGAAACTTACCAATTCACAAAATTAACGGAATGCATAGCTGATATAAAAAATTGTATGACCAGTAATTTCCTACTACTAAATTCAGAAAATCTAATTTTTGGACCAAAAACTTCCTCACGTAATAACCTAGAATACTGTCTAACACTTGATGGCTGCTCTGTTAAGTCTTCGTCATCAGTTAGGAACCTGGGTGTGCTCTTTGATACCAATCTTTCATTTGAAGGCCATGTTTCTAGCATCTGTAAAACCGCATTCTTCCATCTTAAAAATATATCTAAACTACGACATATGCTCTCGATGACAAATGCAGAACAGTTAGTTCATGCGTTCATGACCTCAAGGCTAGATTACTGTAACGCTTTACTGGGTGGTTGCCCTGCTCGCTTAATAAACAAACTACAGCTCATACAAAATGCAGCAGCTAGAGTTCTTACTAGAACTAGGAAGTATGACCATATCAGCCCAGTTCTGTCAACACTGCATTGGCTTCCTGTTAAACATCGTATAGATTTTAAAATCTTGCTAATTACTTACAAAGCACTAAATGGTTTAGCTAGTTAATGCAGGTTTATATCGTAATTCTGAGTTACTGCAATAACCTTTTTTATGTTTATTCCATTTACCTGCAGAGAACGTAAGCTGGATCTGTTCGTTAACGATCTCCAGAGCGATGAAGTCGTGTTTCTCGTTGAAGCGTCCGTTATACAGCAGCAGACCGTTGGGCTCTCGAGTCGCAAACCTGGAGAACAGAAACATGGCGGTTACAGAGGATTACCAGACCAAATAAGACTTATAATGTGTGTGTGTGTGTGTGTGTGTGTGGATACATCTTTAAGTCCATCATTCCCATTATCAGTCAAATCATGTCAGCACAGATTAAACTCAGTGTTTCTGCTGTAGGAACATCAGTAGATTAAACACACACACATTCACTGAAAGAAACATGCGTGCATAACTGCTACAATGAGTGGTTGCTAGTGTGTTGCTATGCAGTTGCTAAGGTGTTCTGAGTGGTTGCTAGTCTGTGATCTTCTGGTCTCACTAGTTCTAGTTATTAAACACCATTAATAAACAGTGAAGAGCAGTCAGTCGTTCGGTGTGTTGCCGCGGTGACTGCAGCAGATCTTCACAGGTATCTGCCTCACATTTATAAAGTTAAAGTAGGTCAGCGAGCAGCAGCAGGGAACATGAGCGAAAATAGACAGAATCAAACAAACACAACCCTGACATTGTTATTATTAAACTGCAGATAAAACCTAAAAACCCAGAGCAGAAGAAACGAGACACACGAGAGACGCTCGTCATCTGCTGAACAAACGATGTAAATGTAATGAGAGAAATCTAAACAATATTCATTGATTACTATTTTTAATGCTTATCCATCTTTTGTGGAATAATCCTATTTAATTTCATTTTTGCACCCACAATTAGTACCATTAGACAGAGCGAGTGTATCTTCTGTGGTTTAGCCGTGGGGTTTAGTGCTGTTGACCTGGTTACTGAGGAGAATAATCACATCTCCAGAGACACACACACCCTTCATTTCTCCTTCAGCATCACCCCAACATCCCGCTTCATCTCACACACTGTTACTGGGCTCGTTCAGACACGTCATTTGTTCCCAGCGAGTCCACAGCACAACTGTAACGATATCGCTGGAATCTCTCAGGGCTATTTTTTTCCAGCTGATGAACGATAAAAACATTGACAGCCAATCTGAATCCATCCTGCATAAAGAGTTTGAGCATTTAAAGTGACAGACGACAAAACTGCGGCGCTTATAATGGGTCATTCTGCAGAATTCGAAAGCGTTCGAGAGTTCGAAACCTCCTGAAATTTTGTAGGTATGCAAACTGTATAATATCCAATTGACACGTTTCTAGTAATTGTGCAGTTAATTCTCATATTGTATTTTCAGAAAGTTTTTGAATATTTTTCAAATTTGTCACTACCGAAACACAATAATAAATAATTTAATAAGAAGGGTCAAGAAGATCTTGTTCACATCTACCTTGTGAATATATATTTTTGCTATTTTTAAAGAAAGTTTTCACAGGTAAATCAATAACAGTTACAATTTTAACAATATTTCAAGTGTGATTTATGAGATTTGTTGTAGTCTTTCTTTGTAAAAGGCATAAAGTTCATCAAACTGATGTCAAAGTGAAGGATTCATTAGTTTGAATAAACATTGAACCAAACACTATAATAACATCTTAGTTGATCATTCAATATACTTTATTTTTGATAAAACACCCCATGTTTCGCTCGTGACTGCACGTTTCCGGTAGTGACAGTAATGTGTTGGTAGTGACCGCAATTTTAACTCACATAATAAAACACTAATAATTTGCATAACTGTACTAAAATTCTGTTTATTTCCCCAAATAAATGATTATGTTCCCTTTTGTCACTACCGAAATGACATGTTTTGGTCGTTACTGTTTCGGTAGTGACAATTTTAGACTCTTTTGAGCCGCGTAAAGATGCTAATCAGCACATGTTAGCTAGCACAGTTCTGAACAGTTGAAAAACTCAATTTTATGGAATACCACCCAAAAAAGTTTGCTTAATTGCAGAAAAAGGTGTTTGCTAGTGACGTTCCTTAAAGTGACACACAGATTTTCAGACTTCTGAACACGTTTAACTGTGAATGATGGATCTATCTGCTGTGAAAGAGAGGCTGTGAGAGGGAGGGACACAGGGATATTTCCTGATCGAACATGTAGAAGTGTGTTAAAATCAGTCTCAGACAATGGACTCAAACACACACTGTTTCGGTAGTGACATGAACATGCAGGACACATTTTTTTTACATAAAAATATTCACTTTTTTTAAAAAAATTAAAAAATATCATTTTAAAATATTTTCACAAGTTGAAATTTAGGGGTCAGGGTTCGGGACAGACACCTCCTAATTGAAAGTAGCCAATAAATGATGATTATATATATATATATATATATATATTAATCTTACTGATATTTTAAATATTATTGTGGGATTCAATAGATAACAGAAGCATCTTAGTTGTTTGTGGGACACCAGTTTGCACCAATTCTGAGGAAAGGTCCATAATAACCAACGATATCGTGCATTAGTGTGGACGCTAAAATTATCTTTATAGTTATCGCTCTTGATATAAACAGGTTTTTTAATGTTTCGTCTGATGCCAGCATGTTCATTTAGGACGTTTCTGGCGAGTTTTGAGTCCTGGAAACTCACAATATGACCCTTTGAACCTTGAGAAAACACCCGAGATTCGCCCCTCAGCGCCGAGCAACCCATGTAAAAAGCCCTCATCAGTCCCGGACGTCTCGGAGCAAAACACACAGTCTATACAGTCGCTAAACAGCCGACTGACAGAGCATTCATCAGCAAACAAGAGTGAGAGAAAGAGAGAAAGAAAAGAGCAAAGCGGAGCATCCGGACAGCGCATCTGTTTTCCCTTTGGAGACTGACAGATCAACACGACCTGGGGGCCGGCGCTGACGTTCCGGGATGAAAATATTTGCGACAAATAGTGCTGAATAAGGTTTATATAACGCTCCCAGCAAACATCCAGAAGAACGAGCTTCATTAACCACTGACTAATGAACAAACACGGCTGACGGCTTCATCGGTGAATACTCACGACAGCGAGAGCGTGAAGTGGAAGCGCTGCCGAAGGCCCTTGAAGGTGACGAAGGTCTGCGGCGGGAAGTTCCTGGAGCTCATGAGACAGAAGGGCTTCTCGAAGCCTCCGGACGGACACTCGCACCTGAAGCCGCCCACCAGCAGGTTGAGACACGTCCCGCCGTTCTTACATACGCCGTCGGCACAGCGGCCGGAGCGCGACGAGATCTCGCATCGCTCACCTGCCGGACAGACGGGAAGAGTTTAGTCGGGTCTTTGAACACACAAACACATTTTATTGCTCATGAAGTGTCAACTTTGTCTCGGATGTTTCTCCTGAATCAGACCCAATGGTAGAATTTCTAATGATCATTTGGTGAGAAAAGTTTGCGTTCAGACACTATTGAGATCTCTTCTCAAACTAGGAGACACACGAGAGTTGTGACTTTACATCTGAGACTTTACAAATCTCAATTTCATCTCCAGGAGAAACAATCGAGACATTAAAGAGATCAGTCTTATAATGTAAGTCATTTAACACACACAATAAATCGATCATACGAGTCTTTTTCTTAAGAGAAACTTCAGCAAATGTCTCAATTCAATCTCCATTTTATCTCATTACTAAGAGAAACAACTGACACACTAAAGAGACTTGTGATTTTCTTTCTTAAGGATGGAGGTAAAAATACAGAGACGTAGAGGAAGACGAACGTGTGTGTGTGTGTGTGTGTGTGTCGTCGTGAAAAACAAAGCTGACACTGTTCGACACACACAAAAGACGATTCGTCACGCTTATCATAACGGAAACATTTGTGTGTGTGCCAGTCGCACCATCTTCCTGTTCACACACACACTTTTCCTCAGTTTGTGATGAAATATTGATGCGGTATGTGTCGGATTCTCTCGTTCGCTCTCAGAAGGTCTTTGATGGGAAACGAGGTCAGAGCTTTAAATACGGGCTTCACATCAAAGAGCTCATCCATATTCATACACACACTCGACATGATCCTCGGAGAAGTTCTGCGTGAACCTGACGCACACGAACCGAGCCACAGTCACGGTCAGTTCAGGGTCAGCGTCGTTAAACTCTCGTTTACATCCATTATCAAGTGACTAATGACCTGACGCTCTTTCTTCAGCTGAGAAACCAGCATCTGCGAGACAAAGAAGTACTTAAAAAAGTAACTACACTACAAGCTATTAGGAAAAGCTAGTTATTTTAAGTTATTTAAAGCGGCAGTGTTTATATATAAATATAATTATCAACTTATGTTATTCATTAATATATGTGGCATGAAACGATATTAAACTTGAACATATAAATTTACACTTTTCATGTAACTGAATTAAACAGCAGTATTTAAAGTCAAAATGAATAACATCACTGGCGAATCTATTTTGATTCGTCTTTGAATGATTAAATGAATCATTTCGTACAAAATGATTCACTAAAATGAATCGGTCTCGAGTTCTATGAATGTGTGTGATTAAAAGTATTTCATATAACTGAATTAAATCACTGGCGAATCGTTCACAATAAGAGTTAAGAAAGTCCATGTTCACGTTCATTTGAGATGTAAAACGAATCATTTGTAACTGTTCGTTTAAAGTGATTCACTCATCTTGAATGATTCTATGCGTGTGATTATCGTCTCGCTCACTCGTTGTGGGTCATAATACAGCACTGCTTACAGGAGAAGATACATTATCACTGCTGAAAAGACAGTATTGTGATTCATGACCTGAACAAACTGCAGCTGAAGTCCATCATCACATCAGTTCAGTGTCTACAGAGATCGCATCAATTATTAACACAGCTTTTACTCCACACGCTCTCTCTCTCCAGCAGCAGTATGAATGATTCATCTTATCAAAATGAACAGATCTCATGAGATGAGATGAGATGAGTGCAACACGCTGCTCACAAACATGTTAAATAACACTCAGAATTTAACACACACTCAGAGGAGGAGCAGCTGGCAGGACAGCAGGAGCGAGAAAGACAGAAAGAGAGAGAGAGACTTATAATCCAGTTCATTCCTCTACAAGCTCCCACACACCTGAACACCTACACACTCTTCTGTGAAGCAGCCCACACACCGCAGACCTTATGTAATGACAACATGTGGGCATATCATGTTAAAAGACCTGTACAACACTTCATCTACAAGAATCACGGCAGAGTCATGACTTCTTGTGAACTGCATTCATAAGACGATTCTCGGAGGACAAACATGTTCTTTCACTGCAGCACGGCACACATTAGAGGCACAGAACCTCATCTGATCTCTTTAATTACATCTCCGACAGGAGAAAATCTCTGACTGAAGAGTCTTTTAGAGCTCACATCACAGTTCTCATCATCTCATTTACATTTAAATGTGTTCGTTTAGCAGACACTTTTACCCAAAGTGACTCACAAACAAGGAACATCACAAATTATTCATCGTATGAGCTAACAATATTTGCGGTGTTCATCTCCACTCATCAGATCTTCTCTCACCTCATTTCATCTCTTCTTTACCTAATAACATCATCACATCTTACTTCTGATCATATCACATCAACATTTAATTTCTGATCATCACATCCCATCCCTGATCATCATATCTAATCTCTGATCATCTTATTTTAACCTCATAACATTGAACCTCATCACATTTCCTATGAATATCAAACCAAATCTGATTATCACATCTAACCTCTCGCCATCACATTTCACCTGATTATCACATCTCATCGCTGATCATATATCATTCCTGATCATCTTATCTTCATAACCTCATAACATCTTACTTAATCACATTTCATCTGAAAATCACATTTAATCTCAGATCATATCATCTGATTATCAATTCTCATAACTGATTATCACATCCCATCCCTGATCATCATATCTAATCTCTGATCATCTTATCTTACATCATAACATTGTACCTCATCACATTTCATATGAATATCACACCCAATCTTTGATCATATCCTATCATCTGATTATCACATCCCATTTCTGATCATAACATCTGATTATCCTCTCTCATCACTGATTGTAACATGTCATCTCTGACATCACATTTCATCTGATTATCACATCCCATTTCTGATCATAACATTTCTGATCATAACATCTGATTATTCTCTCTCATCACTGATTGTAACATGTCATCTCTGACATCACATTGCATCTGATTATCACATCTAATCTCTGATTATCACATCTCATCCATGATTATAACATCTCTGATCATAACATCTAATCTCTGATCATCTTATCTTACATCATAACATTGTACCTCATCACATTTCATATGAATATCACACCCAATCTCTGATCATATCCTATCATCTGATTATCACATCCCATTTCTGATCATAACATCTGATTATCCTCTCTCATCACTGATTGTAACATGTCATCTCTGACATCACATTGCATCTGATTATCACATCTAATCTCTGATTATCACATCTCATCCATGATTATAACATCTCTGATCATAACATCTAATCTCTGATAATCTCATATTACCTCATAACATTGTACCTCATCACATTTCATATGAATATCACACCCAATCTCTGATCATATCCTATCATCTGATTATCACATCCCATTTCTGATCATAACATCTGATTATTCTCTCTCATCACTGATTGTAACATGTCATCTCTGACATCACATTGCATCTGATTATCACATCTAATCTCTGATTATCACATCTCATCCATGATTATAACATCTCTGATCATAACATCTAATCTCTGATTATCACATCCCATTTCTGATCATAACATCTGATTATTCTCTCTCATCACTGATTGTAACATGTCATCTCTGACATCACATTGCATCTGATTATCACATCTAATCTCTGATTATCACATCTCATCCATGATTATAACATCTCTGATCATAACATCTAATCTCTGATTATCACATCCCATTTCTGATCATAACATCTGATTATTCTCTCTCATCACTGATTGTAACATGTCATCTCTGACATCACATTGCATCTGATTATCACATCTAATCTCTGATTATCACATCTCATCCATGATTATAACATCTCTGATCATAACATCTAATCTCTGATTATCACATCCCATTTCTGATCATAACATCTGATTATTCTCTCTCATCACTGATTGTAACGTCATCTCTGACATCACATTGCATCTGATTATCACATCTAATCTCTGATTATCACATCTCATCCATGATTATAACATCTCTGATCATAACATCTAATCTCTGATTATCACATCCCATTTCTGATCATAACATCTGATTATTCTCTCTCATCACTGATTGTAACGTCATCTCTGACATCACATTTCATCTGATTATCACATCCCATTTCTGATCATAACATCTGATTATTCTCTCTCATCACTGATTGTAACGTCATCTCTGACATCACATTGCATCTGATCATAACATCTAATCTCTGATAATCTCATATTACCTCATAACATCTTACCTCATTACATTTCATCTGATTATCACATCACATCCATGATTATAACATCTCTGATCATAACATCTCATCTGATTATTACATCTCGCCTCTGGTCATCTTATCTCATTTCATTACATCTTACCTCATCATATCTCATCACATCGTCTCGTCTCTGGCCATCACATTTCATTTGATTATCACATCCCATCCCTGATCATCATATCTAATCTCTGATCATCTTATCTTACATCATAACATTGTACCTCATCACATTTCATACGAATATCACACCCAATCTCTGATCATAACCTATCATCTGATTATCACATCCCATTTCTGATCATAACATCTGATTATCCTCCCTTATCACTGATTGTGACATGTCATCTCTGACATCACATTGCATCTGATTATCACATCCGATCCCTGATCACAACATGTAATCTCTGATCATCTTATCTCACCTCATAACATTGTATCTCATCACATTTTTTCTGAATCTCTGACCATCACATTGCATCTAATCTCTGATCATAACATCTAATCTCTGATCATCTCATATTACCTCATAACATCCTACCTAATCACATTTCATCTGAAATCATATTTAATCTCCAATCATAACTTTCATCTGATTATCACATCTCATCCATGATTATAACATCTCTGATCATAACATCTCATCTGATTATTACATCTTACCTCTGATGTTCCTCTTACCTCATCACATGTCATCTCTGACATCACATTGCATCTGATTATCACATCCGATCCCTGATCACAACATGTAATCTTTGATCATCTTATCTTACCTCATAACATTGTATCTCATCACATTTCTTCTGAATATCAAATCTCTGACTATCACATTGCATCTGATTAACACATCTCATCTCTGATCATAATATCTCATCACTGACCATCTGACCTAATCACTTTTCATCTCTGATTTGTCACATCTCATTTCTCATCATCTCTGATGATCTCACTGTCATATTATCTCTAATCATCTATTATTCTCTGTGATTAAGGAGGGTTTTGATGGGCACAAACCCTCAAACGGGTTGTGAGCTGAACTCAGTTCTGAGACACACTGTAAAGTTTGAATACGTGACTGAAATATAAAGCCACTTCTCTTCATAAGGTCTCAGCACTGGAGCAATCAAAACAGCCCTACAGGGGCTTCTCATGCAGAGACAGACATTATGACCTCTGCACACGGAACTAAAAATACCTCATAAATGTGATTCCTCATAAACCTTTCATTGTGCTCTTATGAGAACAACATGAATGATTCATAGGTGTGAGTTTAATCAGAATCTGAGAGAGGTGTGTGTGTGTGTTTGCAGAGGCTCCGCCCCGTCTCACCGGTGTAGTCATGGAGACACTCGCAGGTGAAGCCGCCCTCGTGGCTGCGGCAGACGCCGTGAGCGCCGCAGGGTTTGGAGTAGCACAGGTCGATTTCCGTCTCGCAGTAGTCGCCCGTGAAGCCTAGCGGACAGCGGCACCGCAGCCCCGCAATCGGATGGATGGGGCGGAACAGGATGGTGTCGGACGCCACGAACGGCGCCAGGCTGTCGAACTTCAGCACGGACACGCACTTCATGTAGTTCTCGCACGGCTCCCGCAGGCAGATGTTGTCGTCGAACGGAAGCACCTCCTGGGAGGAGATCTGCGCCAGCAGACTGCGGTTCAGATACAGACGCTCCTGCAGCTCCTCCGATCCGAAGAACTCCACCTCGCCTCCGCTGCTGCGACCCAGACGGGCCGGACTGACCCCCCGACCTCGCGACCCCTCGCCCGGCAGGGCCACGGACAGGCTGACGTTCAGGATGCCGGCGTTGACGTCTGTGTCGTCCTGGATGTTGAAGACCACCACGTCCTCACGGGACGCAGAGAGGACGCGGGCCACGCCCTCTAGGAACTGAGCCAATAGGAGTGAGAGGAAGCGCTCCTGGGACGTGTTGGCCAATCGCAGCGTGATGCTGTTGGAGAGCATCTCGTCGGTGATGACGGTGACCTGCAGCAGACACTGAGCTGACACAGAGTGAACACCATCTGCAGAGACAGAAGAATCAACAATCACCAGAATCAGTCAGCAGATCTTCAGGGGAGTAGCAAACAAAACACAGCATATACTAACTTTAGTTCACAGGAAGAACTTATTTTAATTTGGATTTAATTTCACTTAAATGAATCGGTTGATTTGAACGGGTCGCTAAAATGAATCGGTTCTTTTGGATGATTCACTAGAATGAATCTGTTCGTTTTCATGGTTCACTTAAATGAATCTGTTCATTTGGATGGTTCACTTCAATGAATCAATTCATTCAGATAGTTCACTTAAATGAATCGGTTGATTTGAACGGGTCGCTAAAATGAATCGGTTCATTTGGATGATTCACTAGAATGAATCTGTTCGTTTTCATGGTTCACTTAAATGAATCTGTTCACTTAAATGAATCTGTTCATTTGGACGGTTCACTTCAATGAATCAGTTCATATGGACAGTTCACCGAAATCTGTTTTATTTGGTCAAAATGAATTGGTTCAAAAATGATTTTATGATTCAGTCATTGCGCTCACTTTTGTTAGTAGTTTGAATGGGTATCAAAGTAACTACACAACACGGCTTTGGTTCTAACGAGCAGCGTTTCCTTCAGGACAATCTAACAGTGATCGCTAATTGCAATCCACCAGGATGCAAATAAATGGCATTAATCCACCGCTTCGACCCGCCTGCCAATAAACAACTGATCCCAGTCCAGGACAGGATTCCAAACACAGTGAAAGGAACGCTGGGAACCGTGCAGCGCGAGCGCAGAGCCCGTTCACAACACAAACAACACAAAACACACTTCATCAAATCAAACGCAGTCTGAATGCAGAGAGAAAGGGCACCGCAAACTAACCAACACAAACAAACACGTTAATTAGACACAATTAGGGACATGAATTCAAGTATTCAGACCTGAACAGGAACTCAACGTTTCACCTGTCAGAAGCACAGACAACAGTCAACCCACATAAACTACTGCAAGACTTGACTAGTAGGTTATAAAATACCCATAAAGTAATGTGCAAATCAATAATATGACATAATATTATATATTATATTTATAATTTGGGAGATCAGAGGTTCCATACACTATTTTCTGTATATTAGTTATTTAGTAGGTTACGGTTCAACTAAGTCGACAGAAATGACCCATAATGCAGCTTCTCATCTGGTTAGATAATCACTTTTAATCGAACCGCAAACTCTTCACCGCTCGTCACGCTAATAACAGCCTGTCAGGAGCAACGCTGAGCAATCACACGCAGGTTTCCAACAAAGTTGCATTTAATTTCATTTTAAGCATACATACAACAGCAAGATTTACTGACACATACGTGTTTTCCAGCCTCACACGCACTGAGA
>CM074433.1:282500-385000 GCA_037101425.1 Elopichthys bambusa | reverse complement strand
GCGAAAACACACTAACATCACGCGAAAACACACTAACATCACGCTAACATCACGCGAAAACACACTAACATCATGCTAACATCACGCTAACATCACGCGAAAACACACTAACATCACGCTAACATCACGCGAAAACACACTAACATCACGCTAACATCACGCTAACATCACGCGAAAACACACTAACATCACGCTAACATCACGCGAAAACACACTAACATCACGCTAACATCACGTGAAAACCCGCTAACATCACGCTAACATCACACGAAAACACACTAACATCACGCTAACACACGCTAACACACGCTAACATCACGCTAACATCACACTAACACACGCTAACACACGCTAACATCACGCTAACATCACACTAACACACGCTAACACACGCTAACACACGCTAACACACGCTAACACACGCTAACATCACGCCTCACGCTTGAACCGCAGTGTGATAAAACACAACAGGCATAAAAATGTATTCACACCAAACATGATAACTATAATAATGACTATAACAATAACTATAACTATAACTATAACTATAACTATAACGATAACTGTAACAATAACAATAACAATAACTATAACGATAACAACTACAACTAACTATAAAGATAACGATAACTACACTAACTACAACGATAAATATAATGATAATAACTATAACAATACATATAATGATAACATTAACTAACGATAACTATAATACTAACAATAACTATAACTATAACGATAACTATAACTAACTATGATAACAATAACTATAACAATAACTATGATAACTATAACTATAACACTAACAATAACAATAACTATAATGATAACTAACTAACTATAATGATAACAGTAACTATAACGGTAACTAAAGAGATAACAATAATGATAACTATAGCAATAACTATAACTACAATGATAATCAAAACAACTATGATAATAATTACAATTTACAATTTTCAATGAACAATTTTCTATTACAGTAAATGTAACGATAACTACAACAATAACTATAACCATGCAGTTTTAATAAATCACTCTAACTCTAAGAGAATAGCAAAGACCACAACTATAACGATAACGACACAGAGAAACAATACGTTATTAATTTCAGAGCGATTTTTCCAGCTGATGAACGATAAAAACATTGACAGCCAATCAGAATCCATCCTGCTTTAAAAAGCTCAAGCATTTAAAGAAACAGACGACAAAACTGCTTATAATAAACAAAACAATATCGTACAATGGTGTTGATGTTAACGTTAATCATTATATATTGTATAGTAATATAGTAGTACAGTTATAGTAATGTTAAGGAACTTCTTAAGTAGGATTTCAAGACAACACCATCAATTTTTCAAAATCAAATTAAAATCACAAGACATTTTTGTAAAATATAATCAAGCTACACTTCTGAAGTGTTTGAGAAACGGCGTGTTCCTTTCATGAGTGTCGCGTTTCTCCGGCTCAAAGCGTCAAGCAGCGAGAGCAGACGGGTTCAGTTACACAAATACACCAGAACCAGAACCAGAACCCCCAGAGATCCTCAGAACTATGAGAGACTGTTCTGTGCCAGAAATACAGAAGCTGTCTGTCTGTCATCTGCTTTTCTGCCATTTTGAATATTTTTATGAAATGAGATGAAAGTTGTGTAAAGCATTTTCAAATGTAATAGTATTACTTTCTCATATTAAATGCTTAATAATTATTTAAAATGATAAACAAAATAATAATATAACTTTAAAAAAATCCTTTTTATACTTTAAGAATATATATTTCTAATAGTTTCTTTAGTTTATTAATAATAAAAACAATTATGAAAATGATTATAACAGATGTGAATTATAATACATTATAAAAAAATCTAGTTTTGTCTGTTTTCCAGTGAAAAAATCCTTGTAAATGAGATATGTATACTGTAAAAACTTTTGCAGTGTACGATAATTATATCTATTTTTATTATTAAAGAACGGACTGTTTTCAAACAGGTTTCCAAGCCTTTTTCTAGCCCTTAAAATAATAAGAAGCTCAGATGGGGGCAAACACTTAAAAGCACTTAATTTATGGTGATTGTAAGCAAATTAAAAACCAAAAAGTACTGAACACTGAATAATTGTACATTATCTATGAAGGGCTCAGTGCGTCGCAGCACGTGTTCATGAACACAAATCCCATCTCAGTGTTTCATCACTGAAGGCTTTACTGCTATTTACTGTGAGGATTTACAGCGGCAGAGAAAGACACATCAGCATCTCATAATCTCTCCAGCTGATGCTGGAGCAAAACACACACGTTCAGCCTGATCCAGAGAATCCTGACGCCGTTACAGAAACATCTGTAGACCTCATGAACATTCACAACACAGAGACGTCAACGCGCAAACTATTTTGAGCAGAAACAGATGAACTTTTGTTTTTCATAATCCAATTCATCTCAGATTTATTCCAGAATCCTTGTGCTTTTTTCCTGTTTACATGTTCGTAGGTCATATCCGATCTGTGCCAAATCGGAATTGGTTCACTTGAACCATGTAATATAAATGCGGCCCAAGTAGTGTCTCAAACCACTTATAATAGACTCCTGACCGGAAAGACGAAAGACGAGACTTTATAAAGATATTTATCATCAAACAGGAAATCACATCCCTGCTGCGTCTCACACACACACACTCGTCCTCAGCAGTATTTCCATCTCTATTCTCCCTCTCTCTCAGCGTGGCACTGACACACGCCTCAGCAGGTGTGATGCGAGCGCTGCGTCCTGCTCTCTGATTGGTTGAGACGCAGCACCAGCTGTTACACATGTATGAATCAATCTATAACGCTCTCATGAGTCACTAGGGGCTCTTCCTCTTTCATTAAAGACACTCTCGAGGCTCAGCAACAGAAAAACAAAGTCTTCGGGTTGAGCTAACGAACGCTAACCGTTCTTTCACTGCGCTGGCCATATGACCTTTGACCCTCACAGACACAAAGAGCAGCTGAAGCTCGGCTCGTATTTAACTGCATGTAAAGCAGGGCCCAACAATAAGGACGTCCTGATGCTCCACTCATACGTTTTTATGGCTTACAAACGTACACATTTGGTCATATGTTGAACATAACTTGGGCCAGTTCTGCTTATTCAAACAAGTGATTTATTTGAGATTTTGTTCAAAATTGCAACGGTCTTGAAAGTTAGATTTGATTATATCTATCAGTGCCCTTAAACTCTACAAAACAGACATCTTTCTGCAGTTTTGTCTCATAATAATTGGCCTGCAGTGTATCTTTCTGTCAGAATGAACAATAATCATATAAGGCCAGCCGAGCGTGTTTCCCCGGAGGCTGTCCATCAGGCCACAGTCACGCGAGGACCGACCGCTATACATTCATGAGTAACAGTTAATGTGCACTGCTTCAATGTCAAATAACTGAAGGAAATGGAGACAGATCTGCTAAACCAACATCCGTGTCCCGCTGCAGCTCGACACAGCATTCACTCGCTCATTTATTAATACCGAGCCACTGCATGTCAGAGCAAAGGTCATGTATTATACATCACCGAGAGCTACAAATGCACAGATGTCACGCAAGCTGCTAAAGAAGTACGTACTGAAAGAAACAGATTCTTACCGGAGACTGAAATCTTCATGGACGCCTCCAGCGGTCTGTTGTTGTCCAGAGCTCGGCTGAGTCGGATCTCTCCGGTGCTCTGGTTCAGAATCACCAAATTCAGCTCGTTTCCAGCCTCGAAGCTGTAGTGGAGTTGATCCGAGATGTCTGGGTCGTGAGCCGGGATCCGCCCGATCACTCCCAAGGGGAAGCTGTTAGTCTTATCAGTTACGTAATTGTTAAAAATAATCTGGAAGTTCTTGAGGATGGGGATGTTGTCGTTCTTGTCAACGAGTTTGATGTGGACTGTGGCTCTGCTGACCAGGGGGGCAGACGTGGCCTGAACCACGATGACGTACTCCGAGCGCGTCTCGTAGTCGAGGTCAGTCAGAGCGGTGAGTTCTCCGGAGAAGATGTCCAGTTGGAAGATCTCAGGGATGTTGCCTTCAACGATCTGGTACATGATCTGAGCGTTGCTGCCTTCATCTGGGTCTGACGCGGATATATGGGCCACCACCAGCCCAATGGGACTGTTCTCCTCCACAAAGATATCAAACTCATCTTTCTCAAACACAGGCGGGTTATCGTTTACATCCAAAATGGTCACCTGAATGTCAACCGGCGTCTTGAGCGCCGGAACACCTTTGTCCACCGCAAATGCTTGGAGATTATAGATAGGTGTGTTTTCTCGATCAAGACGTCGCAGCGTGCGGACGATCCCCGACGTGGACTCGATGATGAAGTCGCCGTCGCCGTCCTCTCCGCCCTGGAAGGTGTAAAAGATGCGTCCGTTGAGGCCCGAGTCGCGGTCAGTTGCAGACACCTGCAAAACGCTGGTGAATACGGGAATGTCCTCCATGACCGAGCCCAAGTAGCGGTCCCGCAGGAACACGGGCGAGTTGTCGTTCACGTCATTCACCAGGATCTCCAGGTAGGTGGTGTCGGATTTCTGCGGGATGCCGTTGTCTCGAGCCGTGATGGCGAGCGTGTACGAAACTTGATCCTCATAGTCCAGCTCCATTTGTGTGGTCACGGCACCACTGTCTGGGTCAATGTTAAACTGAGGGATGCTGTCATCCATGAAGTAGGTGATCCGAGCGTTCTCACCCGTGTCCTCGTCCGTCGCGCTGATCATCACCACAGTGGTGCCGACGGGCCGGTCCTCGTTGATGTTGACGGTGTAATGGGAGCTCTGGAAAACGGGCCTGTGTGTGTTTGCATCCGTGACGTTGACGTAAACCTTGGCCGTGTCGAAGCGCGTGCCGTCTGACGCCGTGACGGTGAGCACGTACTGTCGCTCCAGCTTGTAGTCCAGCGGTAGAGCGAGTGTTATCAGGCCTCCGCCACTCTGACTGGTGATGGAGAAGCGGTTTCTTGTATTTCCGCTGGAGATCTGATACGTCACCACGCTGTTGATATCCTGATCGACGGCGGACACGGTGACGACACTCGTCCCCACGGCCGCGTCCTCGTTCAGACGCATGTAGTAGGCCTTCTGCGTGAACTCAGGGTTGTTGTCGTTGACGTCTAGAATAGTCATGCTGATGCTAGCGGACGAAGACATAGCCGGCATTCCGTGGTCTCGCGCCTCCACTCCGAAGTTATAGAAGTCCACGCTTTCTCTGTCCAATTCCGATGCTACGACAATCCAGCCGGTGCTGTTGTTGATGGTGAACGGGAAGTTGGGCGTGGTCTCCGTGAGACGATATTCCAATCGGGAGTTATCTCCAGCGTCAGCGTCGACAGCCTGAATGTGAATGACGGAATATCCAACCGGAACGTTCTCCAGCACCGTAGCCTGGAACGGAGTGCTGACGAATATGGGGGCGTTGTCATTAACGTCCAGCACTTGCACCGTGACCAGGCCGCTGATGTTGGAGAGCGGCGGGCGTCCGCCATCTTGCGCTCGAATGCGAAGCGTGTACTCCTTATTCATCTCGTAATCCAGCTGACTCACCAGGTCCAATTTCCCCGTCTGAGCGTCGATGTAGAACTGGCCTCTCGTGTTCCCACTCATGATGCTGAAATGGACCACAGCGTTGTTCCCGCGGTCCTGGTCTGTCGCCGTCACCTGCAGGATTTCTGTGTTGGGCGTCAGGTCTTCGGGAACTTGAACGACGTAGCGTTTCTCGCTGAACTGTGGCGCGTTGTCGTTATCGTCCTCCACGACGATGTGGACGGTTGCTGTAGCGCTGCGAGGGCCGGGGTCGCGTCCTTGGTCGTTTGCCTCAACCAGCAGCATGTAGGATTCGACGGTTTCACGGTCAACCAGACCTCGTGTGCGAATAACGCCAGAGCGGGAATCAATCTCAAACACGTCGTTAGTTCCGTTGTTGTTCAGCAAATGATAAAGGATGTTTCCGTTGACGGGAGCGTCGCCATCCGTGGCACGTACAGTCAGGACCTCGTAACCTATCTCCAGATTTTCTCGCACGCTCTCTTTATAGTCCTGCTGCTCAAAGACGGGGTCGTGATCGTTCGTGTCGCTGACCGTTACGGTGAGAGTGGCCATGGCTGTACGTCGAGGCGTTCCGTGATCCACAGCCGTGACTCTGAACACATGCGTGTCCTTTGTTTCTCTGTCTAGTATCTCCACGGTGGAAACGACTCCGCTCGCTGGGTCAACGGCAAAAAGGTTGTTGGACCGACTGTCAAACAGGGCCTCCAAGAAGTATTCCAGCCTGCCAGCTTCACCCTCGTCCTGGTCAACTGCTTTTAAAACAACAACAAAAGTCCCGGATGGCTGATTCTCTGGAACGGACACCTGATACATGGGAGGTTGAAACTGAGGGTTATTGTTGACGTTCCTCCTCCTCCTGCTCAGCAGACCCGAGTTTGAGCTCGCGGCCCGCTGCAGTAACTTCCTCAGGTGTGCTTGTGTGAACGGGCCGCGACCCACGCGCCAGTGCGCATGCGCGACACCCGTATGTGCGCGTCCCACGCAGTGCAGTTGAAACTCTAGCAGAGAGTCGCGAGTGAAACACAGCGGAGCGGAAGTAAACAGCCGCCCGTCGGAGACGTAAAGCACTGAAGTCCCGGTTACGTTACAGTGCGTCGGGTTGCCCGGTAACACATCAAACACACGGAAAACAGCGGTGCCCGCCTCACGGCACTCTGAAGTGTCTATTAAACTTATAATTTCCACGTCCAGTTTTTCTTCCCGTTTGCGTTTATTCGTGCAGTTCTTTCCGTGAACGTGCACGCTATACCGGCTGGTTAAAAGGTGTCTAAAACCCGACGCGTTGTCCGCACAGTCCACGATCGCGTACACAGTGAACGGGTTCGAAAGAACCGAGTCGCAGTTCAAATTAGCGCCCGAGAAAGTGAGCACTCCCGCATCCGGGCGCAGAAAACTCTCCGCGAACCGGGGCAGGATGAGCTGGTCCAGCGCGCAGGAGGCGCTTCTCTCCAGATCGGCGATCGCGGTGCCCGGTCCCGCATCCTCACTCACATGAACAACGAAACAATCCACGAGCCACGGGAGTTTACACCACCCGAAAACGAAGAGCAACAAATCCCACTTCATCGCTCCTCGCTGCTGCTCTTCCACTGCGAATGAATTAAATCCAGTTTTTCCCCTCAAAGTTCGCGTGTGGAGTCTCCATGCTGATCCACGCACTGCGGTCACGCACACACCTCCGGTGAACACGGCTCGTGAATCTGGGGAGGGGGATCATTAACATAAACCTGATTCAGAGCGTTGGGAGAGAAAGAGAGAAAGAGGGGGAGGTTGGTGGCAGTGGGGGCAGATCTTAAAAGGGCAACTGCAACTGCCCTAAGACACCCTGCCGATGCTATTCAGAAAATATCTGCTCTGGAGAGGAACATCAAGTCATTTTACTGAATGAAGAACTAAAGAATAAAATGAGAGACTCAATTATTTGTTGTCGACAGAGCGCTGAAGTTGTTCATCATTATTTAATAAAAGTGATAAACGAATTTCAAATTCCAGAAAAGCTATAAAGATAAACAGATATATCTCAGCTAACAGGAAACGTTCTGGCAAGGTTCTCTCAAAGTTATGAACAAACGTTCTCCCAGTGACGTTAATAGAATGATCTGGTCTTTAATAATGTTGGCTCAAAATCATTTATACATGGAAAAACATTTATTTATTTTTATGTTAGAACGTTCGTCAAAAGTAACATTTCCCGATGGAATGTTTTCGCGCAAATTAAAGGACATTACGAACCTTCAGAATCCGCTAAATCGCCAAATAATAATATAAAATAAATACAATTAAATAAAGATAAAAACGCCTGATGGTTTGGTTGGGTTATTTGTTCTGCTTAGAAATATTAACATTATTAATGTACATTTATAAACAAAATATAAAAATAAATAAGCTATCCAAATTAAATACAAGTTACAGCAAAACAACTTAAACACATTTAAAGTGTCTTTTTTTTTTTTTTTCAGATAAAGTTCTGTATTTCGCATCACTGGCGCATAAACAGAGCTGTTTAAATAATGCTTAAAATTAATTCCTTTTCTTTCTTTTTAACTCCAGAAATGTTCGTTATCTTGGCGCCTCCTGCTGTCCTGAACACGTCACCGCATGTGCATTTAGGCCTATTCCGTTTTTCCTCACAGAAAGTTAAAATTTATACTTTGAATGAGTGGGTTATAATAGTATTTAAATACCAGTGCGTTTCATATTTACATACCTGAAACATTTAAATCAACAGTGAATAGCGTTTGTATCGGACCATCATCGATAGAGGGCGCGCTGTTCTACTGGATGATGTGAAGAGGGGTCAAAAATGAAGCAAATTTCTTAGTAGCCTACACGATCTATTGAACCTACAGCTCATTTCCGATAAACTGTCTCTACCGGATATGATTCATGATGTAAAATCGTTTGATTTAATATTTTACGCGTCACGTATCTCGAGTTTTCACATATTTTAGATATTCTAATCTGCCCAGCAACGCCTCGGCGAAAACTCGCGCGCTTTTTTTCCTGAGGTAAATAACTAATGTCGTCTAAAAACATAAATAGCGAGAGTAATTAGAAGAAAACTCAAATACTAGAGTTTAAACATTAAACCATCAATTAACTGCTAGCATTTATTGAAGGCTAAATATTCGTTTTTACATGTCTAGACGACTGTAAAGGTAAGTCTCCCATCAACAACCGCATTTACTTAATATTCATTTCATTAAGATAATTGATTTAGAGATAATGACCGACTGATTCGACATTATACGGTCTATTACACGGTTAATTGAATAAACGCGGATGAAATATTGATTAGTGTGTAATTGACTATTATGTGAGAAGAAAGAGCGTGTAACTGTCGAACTTGTGTATGTTTACTAGCATTTTAAAGCGATTTTGACAGTAAATAAAACACACCGTTAGTTTTTCCTGTTTTTATTGATGCTGGAGGCCCTAATTCAACATAAACTGTAAGCTTTACAAAAAAAAAAAAAGACCAAAAGGGGGAAAAAAAAAAATAAAAATAATAAACTTGACAAAAAAAAATAATCCACCCCATAAGAAAACAACGAAACTGTCTGACGCTCCCAGATGGACAGAGAGAGAGACAGGAGGAATATGTTTGCTGCTTTTGTTAATGACAGAAATTCACACACACTCTTGCGCAAACACACACACTCGCACACACTCGCTCATCTGTGTGGATTCAAACAGAACGTTTAATATTAACAGCAAGATCAATATTAATGATAAAAGGTCATAATACATACATGTGTGTATATTTATATATATATTTATATAATCACCCGCCTCTCTGGGGCTCCTCGTTTATTTCTGACGCACATAAGTGACAGGTGGGTGAGACTACTCAAACTTGTTCTTCTGATGGCGGGAGAAAAGCTCCGCCCCCACTGTGATGTCACCAATCAGACAGATCTTAATACTACATGATTACAGACCAGAGAGACAGACAGGCGGAGAGAGAGACAGCTGAAAATACAAAAACAAAAAGCCTTTTCTCCTTTTCCATTTGTTTTCCACAGTTGGAGACAGACAGATGTGAGGTGGAGAGACAGAAAGAGTGAGACAGACGGAGAGAGAGAGAGACGGGTAGGTGATCGTCTCTAGCTTTGCTGCTTGCGTTGGCTAAGCGCTATCATCAGGTCGTTCTTCAGAGCCTCCTGCTTCGATTTATCCGCCAGCGTCTGGACGCTCCTGAAAAACACCAAACACAGAGATTAGACAGGAACCACACACACATTCATTCGTCTTTCCCATCAAAAACGCATCAACCTCAGGAATCTGCACTGAGTTTAATGGGCTTCTCACACATTAATATTGGTGAGCTCTACCCAGAATGCACCTGCATGCAGTTAGTGTGTTTGTTAAGGCAGGCAAACACACGCAAACGCCTCTGACCCTAGTCAATGTAGATCTGACGCTGGGTCAGAACCTGAGAGAGCTCCCGCTGCAACTGACGGTACTTTTGATTATCAGGAAGAGACTCGATAGATCTGGAGCCCACGAACCCAACGACAGACAGAGACAGAGAAAGAGAGGAATGACAAACAGTGAAAATATGAGGAAACCTGAACAGGAAGAACACTAGAGATGATGAATCTGTAATTTTTAGAATGAATCTTATTTGTGACCAGAATAATCAAACAAACACTGGAGTCATTTTTTTGGTAAACGATTCTTTAAACAAACCAAAACTGTTGTGGACGTTCATATGAGAAATGTGGATTTTCTAATTCATAGAGGGAAAACACGCAAATCTGTTCAGTTCTCGCCGGCCGCGCGCGAAAAACACACAACGCGACCAGTGTGGTCTGATTCACCACCAAATGACTCTTCTGAATCAGTTCATTCAAGAAGACTCACAAACTCAGACGTTACCGTTTCAACGGCTTGTGAATCTGAACCAGTTTATTATTGTTAACTAAAGCCAAAGCTGTAATTTTAAGATGAAAAACTAAACGAAAATTAGAAACGTTGCCTTGGATGAAATAAAAAAAAAAAGCCTAAAAAGCAATATTTAAAAAAAAAAAATGAATAAATAAAATAATGAAATGACTAAAAATTAAACAAATTAACGAACTAAAAGTGTAAAAATAAAAGCGAATTAAAAATAATAAAAATAGAATAAAGTGAGTTAACGACACTGATTCATGATTCACGAGTCATCGTGAGTCATCAGATGGATTTTCAATCAGTGAATTGGTTCATTAAAAGAATCATTCATTCATGATCACTCTAGTTGTTGGTTCATTTGGAAGTGAACACAAGTGAATCAAGAACCGTCTCCGGTTCAGTGAGTCATCTAAACCAGTGCGTCTGGTTGGTGAGTCGGTTCATTAAAAGAATCATTCATTCATGTATTGGATCACTCTAGCCAGTGAGGACAGCGCAACAGAGCGATGAGTTGACTCTATTGTTGTGACGCTGTAGCTCGAGGGAACGGTATTCCCGTATGCCACAGTAAACACTTGAGTAGAAGAATGCAGAAGATCCAGAAGAAAAATGAACATGATCCAGTCTAGTGTTTGATCGGCAGCACACGTACCTCAGGCCGTTGACAATGTCCTTGGTCTTGCCGAAGTAAATCTCGTTGAGAGTGGAGCGGATCTTGTTCTCCATGTCCTGACACACACACACACACACACACACACACACACAGTTTCAGCATGTATGACGACACGTGCAACCTAAACCAGCACTGAAGCGTGTGTGAATCACCTCCACCAGGCGGCCGATGTTGGCGATGTGAGGGGAAGATTCACCGACCGTCTCATCTTTCTCCATCTGAGAGACAGAGACAGAGGTCAGCAGCGCACAGTAACTGGACACTGCGGCTATAAGTAGAGCGAGAGTGAGGGCGTTACCTGTCGGGTGAGGCTGCCGCCCAGGTTCATGGTTCCAGAGCCGGTTTTGGTGGTCTGCAGCCACAGCATGACGGTGGACGTGAGTTTATAATGAGCCGTGCGGCCGCTGGACTTCTCCTGGAACACATTCAGACTGCGTTCATTACACCACACTTTCCTGCTGACATCACAAACGATGTCACTTCCTGGATGTGTGTCCCTCACCTGCACCTCCACCACATGGATGGAGTCCCAGCAGCCCTTGATCTTCTTGGAGCCGTCGCCGGCTTTCTTAATGAGGATGACGCCGGCGAAGCCGTGATCCAGATCCCACAAGTAGACGGAGGAAACCCCGCCCTCAAAATACCTGCGGGAGGAGCAGAGCGCGTCAGTCAGGGCCGCTGACCAATGGCGGCGCGGCAGCTGTGGGGGGCGTGTACTCACAGGTCTCTGTACTGGTCGAAGGCGTTGTTGGCCTCCACCTCCAGCTTACGCAGACGCGCGGACGGCATGGCGCCGTCGTCGATCGGAGGCTCATATTTATTACTCCAGGGGGATCTGACACACACGAGCACATGACACTGAAACACCTTCGACAAGTAAATGTTAGTAATTTTTTTTTTTTCCCTGAATTACATTTTTTTCGTTTTAATTTTTCTGGATTTTATTTTTATTCTTTTCTAACTTACATTTATTTCCGTTTAACTTTCCTAAATTCAGTTTTTATTTTTCTGAATTACGTCATCTTAATTCTTCTGGAGTAGGTTTTAATAGTTAAATTAAATTTTAATAATAAAAAGCATGTCTAATTCATATTAAAGTATTAAAATTAACCTATGAAATACATCTTATTTTCCTTTTTTCAATGGTGTAATTAAACTTGAATAACCAAAAGGCAACTGTATTTAAAAATACTTTAACAACTTAATTTATTTATTTTTTACAATAATAGGACCCTATTAAATGTTTTATTTTTTCAGAAATTGTGTTTTCAATTTTTCTGTATTCAAACAGTGGCAACCAAACAACGTTAGCAATTAAATTAATCTTTTAAAATGTAAACCAAATAAAATGTAACAATTTCTCTTATTTTTTTAGCAAACAAAGCCTTTCCGTGTATGTAAACGAGCAGCGTGAACATCCGTCTAAACATCTCATCTTGAGAGCGAGGGAAGGACTCGCACCTGTAGGAGTCGCCGTCACGGTTGTAGTCGCAGAGCAGATAGTCTTTGCCCACGACTTTATCGCGAGCGATCTTCAGCGGCTGATCCACGGACGACAGCAGATCTTCACACAGGCTGGGCACCTAAACACACACAAAATAAATGATTTACCCTGCCGGAGAGGAAGTGGATTCCTTCAGCAGCCTGTCAGACACTCATTACTGAACCATCAGCCGTCACACACGCTCACTTCCTGAAGGTGAATATCACACTGGAGCAGCGATGAGAAACATGTGACCGAACCCAGAGAGCCACTGCTCCTGCGGCGTGATTGACACCAGCGCTAATCGTGGCTAACAACGCTCAGACAGACGGGCAGAGCAGCACAGCGAGGGTTTCAAACGTTCATTCAGACAAAAATGAAGCGTTTACACAAAAGCAGATATTTAGCAGAATGTTCATGATGCTCTTTTACTTATAATGATAAACAGATAGTGATCAAACTCTAAAAGTGACCAAAAACAATAAAAGTATCATAACTGTTGTTCATATGACTTCTGCGCTATACTGAAAAAATACTGTTCAAATTGTAACTCAAAGATTGTAGGACGTTTTTCAAGAAAATACGATTTCCGTCAAAATGTCACGTTTAATTCAGCGTGTTACTTTCTTTGTAATTATTTGCATAATTTACTAGAGATTTCTGAGTGAAACATATGAAAAATGTTATTGTCTTCTGAAGTCACATGATTAAAGTAAAATTTCACATTTGGCCAATGATATTCGAGCGCTTCAAGGATGATCATCAGTTATAAAATATTCAAATTGTTCCTTAAATGAAAAAGATTAAATAAAAAGTATTAGATTAAGTTTTCATTTAATATTTCATCTTTATTTCACTTAATGAATGTAAGTTAAGAAATGCTTAAATATGTTTAAGTACTAAAATTACTAAAGCCTAAATAAACTTATATTGAACATTTTCTAAAAACACATACTAATGCTAAAACAAAACAATACAAAATTACTAAAACCAAAATGAAAGCAATACACAAAAATAAAATCTAATGTTATGAGCGTATATAAACACTAAATGCATCAGTGAATAATTGTTCCTCACACAAAGCATCATATGACTTCAGAAAAGTTGTTATGATCCTCTCGTTCACATAAAAGTTGAACTTGAGCGCCACCTCATGTGCCAGACGCTGCAAAAGACGCGAGCACAGCGGTTTTGCACGTCAGTCTAGCGCGTTTACATAGAAAAACAATGGAAAAGTAGCGCATCGTAATGGAAAACGCGTTCTGTGTGACCGGCCCCTAATGGTGATTTGACAGCATGAACATCCAGCTGAACATCGTCTGTGTCTACTGAAGATAAAGTGACTCATTCTCAGCTGAACCGCTCCTGTAATTCACACTCCACTGCGGGAATGAAGCAAAGTCACGAACGAGGATCTCAAAGAGGCAGTGAAAACACAGGCACGACACCGAAGTCGTCTCACACTGACCAGGTCAATGAGGTCGCTGAGGTTCTTCTCGATCTGCTGTGGAGGCAAACGCCTCATCAGGTCCAGCGCACAGTCCAACTGCTGCTCGTTCTGAAACAACAAACAACAACATGGTCAGATATTCAGATCAAAGGTTTGGGGTCAGTAAGAGTTTTTGAAAGAAACGAATACATTCATTCATCAAGGATGCATTAAAGTGATAGTAAAGACATTTATAAACGTTTTATTCATCAAAGCAGCCGTTTTCAACGTTGATAATAATCATAAATGTTTGTTGAGCAGAATGATTTCTGAAGGATCATGTGACACTGATGATGCTGAAAATTCAGCTTTGATCACAGGAATAAATTACACTTTACTATATATTTACATTGGAATAATATTTCGCTGTTTTTACTGTACTTTTGATCAAATAAAGAAACATTACACCAAACCGTTAGAACGGGTAATGTACGTAATACAACGAAACAATCTCTGTTTATTATAAAATGTCAGCCATATTTCATGACAAACTCATAGTAGAAATGAATAATAATAAAACTTCAATAACTTAGTTTTAACAATACTTAAAAAAACAGCAATTTTTATAAGCTTTCAACAATTACAAATGAGACAAAACATTACTGAAATCAAATGAATCCTTCAAAAACATACGAAAAAAAAGAATATTCGTTATCAATTATTATACAATAATCCAGATAGGTTTTGAATGTAAAAATACCACTTCACAAAATTACAAAACTAGCTTTAATGTCAAATTATCAGCATTCATCAGTTAATCTCAATATTTGAGTTCACTCATCTTCACGAACCCTGATTTAGGCCAAGAATAACAAATGTCCTCTGTCATCTGGTGAACATTAACGTGACATTTCTGGTTTCGAATCTGAGAGTAAACTTGTAAAAACTTGTGAGAGCAAGCTGAGGGGCCGCAGCGGCTCTCGGGGGCCGTCCAAACAGCTTCAGCAACACCTCTTGCGCCTGACACCGAGTTTACATGTGAGGGGTCAAAGGCCACCACCTGCTCCGGGCCTAAATGTGGCTGGTGTGAAGAGCGTCTGCTCCAGCAGAACATCTAAACTGAACTCGCTGCTGATCACAAAGCAGAGATAAACACTCGTCTGGGTGAAGGGCTGTGGTTTACTCTGTTCCTGAGACAGATCTTCACTTCAACCAAAAGAACCTGGTCTTTCTCTCATTTACATATACAACCTCAAACACTGTCAAAAAACTGCAACACTAAAGCCCTCAGACCCAACAAACACTGACAATGTTGATATTTACAGTGACAATTTAAAGGCACAGTTCCGCAGAAAATGAACACCCTTGTGTTGTTCCCAACCTGTACGAGTTTCTTCTGTTGAAGGTATTTTGAAGAATGTTGGTACGCAGACAGCTGACAGGAAGTCTTTAATAGTATTTTAATTTTGGGGTGAGCTATCCTTTTAACCACAGCAAACGTGACCCGCAGGAAAGTGCTGAGGTGAAATAAACACTTAACGTCAGATACAAAAATACTAAATCTTCAAATACCGACAACCCGCGGCAAAAGCACACACAGCTGTCATAATAAGTAAGCGATTACGTGTTTATTTATAGCGTGATCTGCCGCGGAAGCCAGCGAAATTATGCGCGTTATGAAAAATAAAGACAATGATGTCAGAGTTGTGACACATTTATGATACGAGCTTGTATTTTAGAGCTGTCGAGTTCTGACTACCTTTCACAACCGTATTGATAACGTTGCGTACGTAAAATTGATGATCTCTGAAAGTTGATCTCGAGTGACGTAAAAATCACCTGTATCAGATTCAGTAGCGCACACAGGCGAGTCTGCTTCCAGGCCAGTAGATGGCGACGTCACTTTGTAAAGAAACACTACGCCCCTATAGACTGAACACGCATGATGTCATAAATTCACGTTTCAATAACTGTATCGTTTTAAAAAAAAACAATATTTTTCTTGTTTTCAGGCCCCCAAAACTCTGTCGTCGTCCGAAACTCCTACGTTTCCCGATTTTAGGTGAAAACGGCCCTTCATACTAAAACGGATGTGCTTTAAACACCTCACACCAGTCAGATTCAGTGAGTTTCAATAAGTGCCAATTAAATACTGATATTAACACGGGCAATTTATGGACAACCACTTCTGCCAATCGCCAAACGGCCTTGATCCTGCAGAGTTTAGCTCCAACCCTGAAAAACAAAAACACTCACCTGCCTGTAACTTAAGTAATCCTGAAGACCTTGATTAGTTTCAGGTGTGTTTAATTAGGGTTGGAGCTAAACTCTGGACAACGGCCCTCCAGGATCAACATTCCCCACCCCTGCACTAAACCAACAAATATTAAACCCTCAAAAATACCACAACAGAAATCTACACCATAATACTAAACTCAAGAAAAGCCAACATTACACCAAATACCCTCTGAGAGTTAAAAACATCACAAACATAAACGCTACACCCTCAAATAACCCCAAAACCCATCGAACACTGAAGATCATTCTGTCAGATAAACATCAGATACATAAATACTAAACCTAAACAATGAATAAACACTAAAGGTCTGAAGACTTTCCTGCAAAAACAAACCCCTGCCGGAGCACTAAAGCTTCAGTGTTTGTTGTTGTTTTGGTGTTTTGAAGGATTCCGTGTGTTTTGTGTTATAGCGTGCGTGTGTGTGTGTGTGTGTGTGTGTGTGTGTGTGTGTGTGTGTGTGTGTTCGGCTCAGATTCTGGGAAGCGCTGCGCGTCTCTTCCTAAAACGGGCATCGACCCAAAGCCCGTCCCGGGCGGCTCTTACCATGTCTGCGGCGCTCGGTCGCGGTCTCTACGGGGCTGAAGGCTGCGGCGGCGGCGGGTTCGGTTCGCTGTGCGGGTTTGTTTCAGACTGTCTGGACGCGGTTCGGCTTCGACTCTCAGACGGAACCCAGCCCTGTCAGCGCTTCACTTCCTCATCCGGGCTCCTGCGGGGGAGGGGCGCGATGCATATCCGGGTCATTCCGCTCCGATACTGCGCGGACCAATCACAGGCGATTTAGTAAGGCATGGCCAAATATAGAAAAACAGGGGCGTGGTGGAAACTAGGAGGGCGGGGCGCGTGTGCGGACGGTAGGGGGCGTCAGAGAGCAGCAATGAAAATATGACTTTACAATATAACATTTATTCTCACTTAAAATTAATAGATAGATAGTTAAAAATCAAATCAACTGAGAAATATAAATGAAATATATATAGGCATGCATTAGCATATTTTTAACTCTTATGAACATTAAATGTTGATCAATTATTTATTCAATTATTAAGTGCAGGTATGACATATTCTTCAGCTAGGATTTTTATTACTTATTCTTTAAGGATCAGGATTTTACTGTGTATGAAGAAAGTAGTGCACAACAAACCCCTTAAAATACACCACATAAGATAATTCAAGCATATATTCGTAATTTAAACAGGGCAAATGCAGATCATTTTAGTATATTTTAACAGTGATAACGGAATTAAAATATATATTATTAATATTTCATTAATTCTTCATATTTTATAGTTTTATCAAGAGCAAAAACATGACGTGAGAACGCAGTCAGAGTGCCGCTCTAAATTCTCGCGTGATCTGTAGAAGTCCCAGCTGCACACAGACCAGAACGCGAGACTCTCGCGATATCGGCAGAGCGGCAAGATGGCGGATGATCAGTGGGACCGCGGGCTCGCGGAAAGCGCGGTCACAACTGGTAACAGTCCACTTCTAATTACAAGCCCAATCACTTACATTTATTATAAACTACATATTATATAAACAACAGCAAAAAGTTTACTGGCTGGACCGAGACGTGTCTGTGAAATACTGATATTGTTGGAGCTGCAAATGTCTATGACACATCGCAAATAAATATGAATGTGGTAATTTATTCATATAATCATCTTTATAATAACCTAATAAATGTCAGTGGCCCGGTAGCTCGACGTTTTGTGCGCTTTTTATTGCCCTTTTCCACAAGTTTTAGTAATTATCATAAATAAAGCTTAAAAACACTCAAAATTGAATCCTCTGAAAACAGTTTTGAAACTGGAACCGGTTCTTAATGCTTTACAGTAAGTTTAAACTTATATAACTTATAAAAAAAACTTAACTAAACCTAAATACTAAATAAAAATCTTGTGATAATATAATAAGATATTGATTTAATGAATTAATCATCAATATTAACTTACGCATCCCTATATTGAACTAATATAAATTCAATTCACATTTGTGTAGCGCTTTTCACAATCCATATCGTTTCGAGCAGCTTTACAGAGAATGCATGTCAACATTACAATTTGGAGAATCTGGTATTGGAGGTGACTGTCCAAGTACTGATACCATGATGTGATATAATATATAGAACCAGAAATGCTTCCTGGCCATTTCGGGTGATGATAAACATGAATATTTTCCAGTAAAAATGTGATTGAGTGATTAATCCAGGCCCGTTTGGATTAGTGCGGCCCGTTCAGGCACGTCTGCTGTAATTAAATCCCTGAATTCCACTTTTCTCTTCAGTAACTCTGTAAAGTTGACGTCTCATGACATCGGGTTTTATCTCGTTTCTGGCACTGATGGCTTGTTATGAATGTGCGTGTCAGTCAAACTGCTGCTTTTCAAACAAACAAACTCCGCAGCTTCACCTTCAGGCCAGAAACAGACTCGGTTTGGCTCTGTCCTGTTGTACATACTCAGTGTGCACTCTGGCAGTAAACCGCAGTCCTCCAGGGGGCGATAGAGTTTCCTTGAGTTGCGGTGAACGATGCGACAATGCTAAGAATGCAGCGCATTATGAATTGCACTCATTTTGAAGCACAAGCTTTGTGTTCACGTAGTTTGTTTCAAGTCTTGCTGTGTGTTTGGTGTGTGTTGGCGTGGCGTGGCCAGATCCACACGTGTTTTTAATGTGTTTGATTTAACTTCTCTGTCCTGTATGAGATTGAATCGTAAAACATCTCAAGCAAAAAGTGAAAAAAGATGGCAGACTGATAATATGAGCTGGACGGATGGAAAAATGAAGGATTAGAGAGCAGTTTTACCCTCAGGGCCGCTGCTCGCGCGCGTGTGTGTGTGTGTGTTTAGACTCACATTCTGCCAAACTGAAATCTTGAAGCTCTTTCGCTCTGAGCTGTGGCTTCAGAGAGACACTCCGGCGACACTGAAACTACGCAAATTGTTTGGCGAAACTACAGCATACCTGTTAAAATCGTGGTTAGCTTTGTTTTATTGCGTCGCTCACTTGCAGCATAGACGCGGCCTGTTCTGATGCTTCTGTAGTACGTGAACTGTGCACACTGTGAGAAATAATGTTTCCCACAATGCACTGCGCTTAATGTGATGCTTTATTCCCAGTGCATATAGTAACATCTTGATGCTATATTTGATCAACAAAAATATCTTAAAAAATAATATATTTATTAATGTAAGGAAGATTGTTTGAGCCATGGAACAAAAAAATTAAAACAATTTTCTCACAATTCTTATATCTCACAGTTGGGACTTTTTTGTGCAGCTCGTAACTACGAAAGAAAACGATTGCAAAATGTAAATCGCAAGTACGAGTTTATACCTTCCAGTTACAAAATAGAAACTTGCAATTGTGAGAAAAAAGTCAAAATTGCGAAATGGAAACTTAAAACTACAAGAAAAATAACTAAAATTTCTTTATCCCGTGGCGGAAACAAAACAGAATTGTGAAATGTAAACTCACGATTACAAGTTTATAATTTTCACGTGTAATAGAAACTCACAATTGTGAGAAAAAAGTCAGAATTGCGAAATGTGAACTTGCAATTCTTTGAAAAATGTCAAAATTGTGAGATATAAACTTAAAACTACAAGAAAAAAACCCTCAAATTTCTTTATCCCGTGGCGGAAACAAAACAGAATTGTGAAATGTAAACTCACGATTACAAGTTTATAATTTTTCAAGTGTAACAGAAACTCACAATTGTGAGAAAAAAGTCAGAATTGCGAAATGTGAACTTGCAATTCTTTGAAAAAAGTAAAAAATAGTGAGATATAAACTCAAAACTACAAGAAAAATAACTAAAATTTCTTTATGCCGTGGCGGAAACAAAACAGAATTGTGAAATGTAAACTCACAATTACAAGTTTATAATTTTTCACGTGTAATAGAAACTCACAATTGTGAGAAAAAAGTCAGAATTGCGAAATGTGAACTTGCAATTCTTTGAAAAAAGTAAAAAATAGTGAGATATAAACTTAAAACTACAAGAAAAATAACTAAAATTTCTTTATCCCGTGGCGGAAACAAAACAGAATTGTGAAATGTAAACTCACGATTACAAGTTTATAATTTTCACGTGTAATAGAAACTCACAATTGTGAGAAAAAAGTCAGAATTGCGAAATGTGAACTTGCAATTCTTTGAAAAATGTCAAAATTGTGAGATATAAACTTAAAACTACAAGAAAAAAACCCTCAAATTTCTTTATCCCGTGGCGGAAACAAAACAGAATTGTGAAATGTAAACTCACAATTACAAGTTTATAATTTTTCAAGTGTAACAGAAACTCACAATTGTGAGAAAAAAGTCAGAATTGCGAAATGTGAACTTGCAATTCTTTGAAAAAAGTAAAAAATAGTGAGATATAAACTCAAAACTACAAGAAAAATAACTAAAATTTCTTTATCCCGTGGCAGAAACAAAACAGAATTGTGAAATGTAAACTCACAATTACAAGTTTATAATTTTCACGTGTAATAGAAACTCACAATTGTGAGAAAAAAGTCAGAATTGCGAAATGTGAACTTGCAATTCTTTGAAAAAAGTAAAAAATAGTGAGATATAAACTTAAAACTACAAGAAAAAAACCCTCAAATTTCTTTATCCCGTGGCGGAAACAAAACAGAATTGTGAAATGTAAACTCACGATTACAAGTTTATAATTTTTCACGTGTAACAGAAACTCACAATTGTGAGAAAAAAGTCAGAATTGTGTCACAAAACTTTTTTTAAAAAATTAAACAAGCCTCCATATTTGTGATGATAATGACATGAAGAGGTCATGTGACGGCAGAATATCACACTGCGTACTGTTTTTAAATCAAGTATGTACAGTAGTGTGTCCTTGTTGATCTGAGACGCAGCCGCGAGCGGCAGATGGCAGGAGGGGCGTCTGGATCCGGCTCAGTTCTGTGGTATTTCCCTCACTAATGAAGTCGAGGGGGATGTTGTTTGGTGTTTTGCGGTTTTGTTTGACATTTGTAAGTTGTGTAATCGGCGCAGCAGCGGGACGCCCGCGCTCAGCGTCTCTGAATCCAATTAGTGGCGCGCAGAGAGAGAGTTTCTGGGTGCGGCTCTTCTGTTGGGACGGATCTCTTCATCAGTGCTGATGTTGTGGTGTTCAGTAGTGCTGACGTTTTCACTGAAGTACTGAACGATTAACTTTTATTTTAAATGTATCAAAGTACTGCATGATTAACATTTACAGGCTAAATGAGGTACTTCAAATGCAAGCGATCATCTCCAACTAGAAATGGTATTACCATCCCCAAAAAGAGTTATATGAAATGATCTTAATAAACATGTGTCGTGAGGTCACTGCTGTTGATGGACTCTTTCTGTTCACGGAAGGCGTATGGCTGACATGTGCCGTTTACAGGGTTTGAGGTCAAAGGTCAGCGTCAGACCCCATGTCATTAAAAAACATGCTGGAGTGTGTGTGTGTGTGACTCTCTACAATGTGAGTAAATCAGTCGCATATGCAAACAAATTTCACGAAAGGCGACTAAAAATGTCTTTTATTAGCCGGTAGCTAGTAAATTGTACAAATTCGGTTGCCTGCAATTGTGTTAGAGGCAAAAAAAGATAAGTTTAGTGCACCGTCGCTCGGCTGAGAGCGCCCTCTGTGGCTTTCTCTTACACATGCACACTCACTGCGAGAGAAAGAGAGAGCGCACGCAGGGCTCGCTGACAGTCCCGATCGAAACGCGTCGCCATTAAAGTTTATCGTTTGTACGTGCTTTTAACCCTTGCCAATTTAAACACTCAAGGGCAAGAAGACGCAAAAGAGTAATAATGTTGGCGACGCCTCATCTGAATCATGGAAAAAACGTCATCAACTAACATTTCTCATCATTGTTTTCGTTAACAGAATTAGCACTTGCGCTGAGAGCCATGATGAAGTGCTTACAGTGTGTGTTTTGTGTGCTAATGAGACCCTGAACGCGGGCCAGATTCTGCACCTGCAGAGAGAGAGAGAGAGGGAAAAACACTTCTGATGAAGAGATTACAGAAATCAAACGCTAGTCAGCGATATTAACGCTGCGACATGACCGCAAACACACCACCACCGCTGTGAGTGTGTGTGTGTGTGTGTGTGTGTGTGTTCACACAGCCCCCCGCTGCAGCAGAATGTGAGGAATGTTCTAGAGCGCCAGTTAGAGTCGGAGCTCAGAACTTATTACTAACAGGTGAGAGAACGGCAGCGCAGCACCAATATCTGCTGATGCCAGAGCCTCACCTGGTGAACGTGCCGCTACCTGTCTGACAGATTCTGCTGAAGCGCGTCGTCCCTCACACACGTCATGACAGCGCAGGAATTCAGACCCTTCATGCATCACAGCCGCTCCACATGAGAAACATGAACCTTCTGTCATCGTTTATTCATGTAATTTCAAACTCACTTTAACTTTCCTTTGTGGAACATAAAAGAAGATATGTAGCTGAATGTTCACGCTGCTCTTGCACATATAGTGAAAGTGAACGTTGTGGCAAGGTTTTGAACAAATGTTCTTCCAGTAACATTAAAGGAGATCTATAACGCCCCTTTCACAAGATGTAATATAAGTCTCCAGAATGCGTCTGTGAAGTTCCAGCTCAAAATCATTTATTATAGCTTGTCAAATTTGCCCTTATTTGGGTGTGAGCAAAAACACGCCGTTTTTGTGTGTGTCCCTTTAAATGCAAATGAGCTCCCGGCCCCCTTTCCAGAAGAGGGCGGAGCTTTAACGGCTCGCGCTTCGGTCGCTCAACAACAACAAAGCTGGAGAATCTCACGCAGTCAAAATGACGAAAGTGTTCAGCCTTACATTGTTCAAACTGATGGAGAGACTCAGTTACAACTTTTAGACGTTTCTGAATGGTTAGTGGATAAATGTATGTAGTTGCTGTGGAGTTGATTCAACTCATCCACTAGCATGTGCCGTCATGTTCATCTTTTGTGTTGAACTGACCCTCGTTTGTGAAGCAGTCCGGCGTAAAATGACGGCATTTACAACAACAACTCTTCCTCTTCTCTAAAGCAGCACAACATGGCCCCGCCCCCTTTGTTGTGTGTTCTCGGGGGCGGGGTTTATGTAAATGTTAGGGTTAGTGATGTCACAGATCGTTGTAGTCCCTACCAGCCGTTTGTTGTAGCGATTTCTGTAAAAGTAAATATCTCCTTTGCATCGAACTTTGAGCGTCGTAACTTTGCAGATGTTGTTTATGATCAAACAGCAACACTAACTAAAGTTATGAAAAGTGAAATCATAATCAACCAGCCCTTTAATGATAATAACCCTGGTGAACATTCAACCAAATATCTCAAGTTATGATTCCATTTGAAACTCAGCGATTGTCCCCTTGATAAAGTGCAGTGATGGTATCAGATGGTGGTTTTTGTCTCGCATGCCTTTGAAACCAGAAGATCACATACTGAGAGGTTGAGTTTGTCCTGGATGCTGGAGAAGATTCGGATCGGATTGCAGGAGATTCTGACCTGCCAAATCCACCAACATCATCATCTGCCCGCCTACACACACACACACACACACACACACACACCTCACGTCTGACCCGCCCCCAAACACACACTCACACTCGTGCTGGGCAGCGACTGCAGCGTACGGCTCCGCTGACGGTGTGTTTGAGAGCAGACGGACAGACACTGTTTCTTCTGACTGTGTGTGTGTGTGTGTGTGTTGGTGATGTAATTGTTTAACTTCAGCAGGTCATAACAGGGCGAATCGTCTGTTAATCACCATATGAGATCCGTCAGCGGGACATCAGACACAGAGACGCTCGAGAAACCGTAAGTCTGACTCACTGAAGCCTGTGGATGTGTTTGTTTGACTGCTCTAGTTCTGTTTAATTGCTCGAGTTGTTAATCAGCTTTGCTTGTTCTTCAAGTTCAAGTTGAGAAGTTGTTTTAGCGTCACACAACTACATGAGATATCTGCGTCTGTCTCTGCCTCACTTTCTGCTTCTCTTTGAAATATCGGATCCGTTGGGAATGTTATTTATGAAAACGGGGCATTTGGTTTCTTGTGAACGTGCTGTTTTAACTGCGTCTGTTCGGTTTGGCATAAAACAGAGGAGGCATTTAAGACGCATGCTTTATTAGAGTCAGGTGGTATCAGACTCTCTCTCTCTCTCTCTCTCTCTCTCTCTGGTGTTCTGGACCGAGTGAACTACATTGTTCTCGTGTCTCGTTCTGTGATTGTGCGCCAGTTTCTGGCTTGATTGCTCTCCATCGGTGCGAAACCGGCCAGAGAGAGTCCAGAACATTCAGCAGAGACGCTGCACAAACAAAAACTACTAAAGCAGCGAACAGGGAACGTTCTGGCAAGGTTTTCTCAAAGTTATGAACAAACCTTGTTCCAGTAATGTTAATAGAACGTTCCTTCAAAGTTATCTGGTCTTTACATTTATACATCGTTCATGGAACGTTTTTCTGAAACATTTTAGTTTTTTTTAAAAGTTACACCTTGTTTCTGAACGTTCAGAGAACATTCAAAAGTAACGTTCCCATAATGTTTGAAGAATTATCCAATGGAATGTTCCCTTAACGTTCACATAACCAAGAAAAAACATAACATTTTCATAACCTAATGGGAACATTATAAGAAAAACGTTCTTAGAACATATTTCTGTTAGCTGGGAAAACTAGATCTCTCATAAATGAAGTTTCTCCTGATTTCAGGTTATTTGCAGCAGCTCCAGGTGTCGTGATGTGTCTGCGCGTTCTGCTGGCGTGTTTGCTGCTCGAGTTCTGCTGCGCGGCTCCACACGCTCACATCAACCGCCTCGCACTCTTCCCCGACAAGAGCGCCTGGTGCGAAGCCAAAAACATCACGCAGATCGTCGGACACACGGGCTGCACGCCACGATCCATCCAAAACAGGTCACACACACACACTGTTGTCCAGTTTAGGGAATTCTTGAACATTTCTCTGTGTTCGTTTGACCAAAATAAACATTAGACTATGAAATATTGCGATATTTGAGCAGCAGATTATCATCTGTTCTTTTTGAAACATCCTGTTGTGGGTTTGTGGAAGGTTCTGACAGTGTTGTGTTTTTCAGGGCCTGTCTGGGTCAGTGTTTCAGCTACAGTGTGCCCAACACCTTCCCACAATCCACTGAGTCTCTGGTCCACTGCGACTCCTGCATGCCGGCACAGACACAGTGGGAGGTGGTGAGTGTCACCAGTAAACACACCGAGTGAACTACAAACACTTTAATGAGCCGGACTTTAAAATGTGCACACCAAAACACTGGACTGCATGCACTGCAATAGTGAGAGTTAGAGAAATAGTGAAAACTGCAGAAATACTGTGTCCATATCGTCCCTTTCGTAGCAAAAGTAAAAATGCCAAATTTCATATTTGTTGAAATAGTTAAAACACCAAATATTATATCTGTAGTAAGAGTGAAAACGCCAAATTTTATATTTGTAGTAATAGTGAAAATGGCAAATTTTATATTTGTAGTGATAGTGAAAATGGCAAAATTTATATCTGTAGTAATAGTGAAAATGGCAAATTTTATATTTGTAGTGATAGTGAAAACGGCAAATTTTATATTTGTAGCAATAGTGAAAACGGCAAATATTATATTTGTAGTGATAGTGAAAACGGCAAATTTTATATTTGTAGCAATAGTGAAAACGGCAAATATTATATTTGTAGTGAAAGTGAAAATGCCAAATTTCATATTTGTAGTGAAAGTGAAAATGCCAAATTTCATATTTGTTGTAATAGTGAAAATGCCAAATATTATATTTGTAGTAATAGTGAAAATGCCAAATTTCATATTTGTTGTAATAGTGAAAATGCCAAATTTTATATTTGTAGTAATAGTGAAAATGGCAAATTTTATATTTGTAGTGATAGTGAAAATGGCAAAATTTATATTTGTAGTAATAGTGAAAATGGCAAATTTTATATTTGTAGTGATAGTGAAAATGGCAAATTTTATATTTGTAGTGATAGTGAAAACAGCAAATTTTATATTTGTAGCAATAGTGAAAACGGCAAATATTATATTTGTAGTGAAAGTGAAAATGCCAAATTTCATATTTGTAGTGAAAGTGAAAATGCCAAATTTCATATTTGTTGTAATAGTGAAAATGCCAAATATTATATTTGTAGTAATAGTGAAAATGGCAAAATTTATATTTGTAGTGATAGTGAAAACGCCAAATTTTATATTTGTAGTGATAGTGAAAACGCCAAATTTTATATTTGTAATAATAATGAAAACGGCAAATTTTATATTTGTAGTAATAGTGAAAACGGCAAATTTTATATTTGTAGTAATAGTGAAAACGGCAAATTTTATATTTGTAATAATAATGAAAATGGCAAATTTTATATTTGTAGTGATAGTGAAAACGCCAAATTTTATATTTGTAGTGATAGTGAAAACGCCAAATTTTATATTTGTAGTGATAGTGAAAACGCCAAATTTTATATTTGTAGTGATAGTGAAAACGCCAAATTTTATATTTGTAGTGATAGTGAAAACGCCAAATTTTACATTTGTAGTGATAGTGAAAATGCCAAATTTTATATTTGTAGTGATAGTGAAAACGCCAAATTTTATATTTGTAGTGATAGTGAAAACGCCAAATTTTACATTTGTAGTGATAGTGAAAACGCCAAATTTTATATTTGTAGTGATAGTGAAAACGCCAAATTTTACATTTGTAGTGATAGTGAAAACGCCAAATTTTATATTTGTAGTGATAGTGAAAACGCCAAATTTTATATTTGTAGTAATAGTGAAAACGCCAAATATTATATTTGTAGTGATAGTGAAAATGGCAAATTTTATATTTGTAGTGAAAGTGAAAATGCCAAATTTCATATTTGTTGTAATAGTGTAAATGCCAAATATTATATTTGTAGTGATAGTGAAAACGGCAAATTTTATATTTGTAGTGATAGTGAAAACGGCAAATTTTATATTTGTAATAATAGTGAAAACGGCAAATTTTATATTTGTAGTAATAGTGAAAATTCCAAATTTCATATTTGTAGTAATAGTGAAAACGCCTAATTTTATATTTGTAGCGATAGTGAAAACGGCAAATATTATATTTGTAGTGATAGTGAAAATGCCAAATTTCATATTTGTTGTAATAGTGAAAATGGCAAATATTATATTTGTAGTGATAGTGAAAACGGCAAATTTTATATTTGTAGTGATAGTGAAAATGCCAAATTTCATATTTGTTGTAATAGTGTAAATGCCAAATATTATATTTGTAGCGATAGTGAAAACGGCAAATATTATATTTGTAGTGAAAGTGAAAATGCCAAATTTCATATTTGTTGTAATAGTGTAAATGCCAAATATTATATTTGTAGTGATAGTGAAAACGGCAAATTTTATATTTGTAGTAATAGTGAAAACGCCTAATTTTATATTTGTAGCGATAGTGAAAATGCCAAATTTCATATTTGTTGTAATAGTGAAAACGGCAAATATTATATTTGTAGTGATAGTGAAAACGCCAAATTTTATATTTGTAGTAATAGTGAAAACGCCTAATTTTATATTTGTAGCGATAGTGAAAATGCCAAATTTCATATTTGTTGTAATAGTGAAAATGCCAAATTTCATATTTGTTGTAATAGTGAAAATGGCAAATATTATATTTGTAGTAATAGTGAAAATGCCAAATTTCATAAATATTGCAACTAAATGATCATATTTATACTGCAGTAGTGAAAATCACATGATTACTGCATCCAAACTGTCATATTTGTGCTGCACAAGTCAAACTGCAGAAACACTTCAGAAGCACTGCCGTTTGTTCTCTCGAGTGATTTGTGGGTTGTTGTGTGTGAGTTTTTTGGCACGGCAGTGCATTCTCAAAATCAAAACTTGCAGATTTACATTGGAGAACACGTCACTCGCAGCTTCTCTTTCCGCTGGAGTGATAAATGCGTCCTGCCGCATGCCGCGTGTCTTGTCGTGTGGCGTGCTGTAACAACCGAGAGCTGCGAGCAAACCACAACACCTATTTAACATCCAACCCAATGATTGATGGACTCGTGGCGATGGCTGAGCAACTCTTTATGAGGCATGTTGAAAGACAACAAACACACTCATCAGTCTTGTGCGGAGAACACGGCGCGTCACGTGTGGATTTTGTGTGTTTGGCAGGATTTGGCGGTTGGCTTTAGCTCTGCCCTCTAGTGTTGGAGTTTATTTTGCTTTGCCTGGCAGAAGACGGGAATGTTTGACCACCAGCGATTTCGCTAGAGGAGCAGTGTGTGTGAGAGATGTCAGCATATGAAAATAATCACTTTGTTTGCCCTCTTCCTCACCCGTTGAGATCTGAGAATTGCTGTATTGACGTTAACTGAACGCTGTGACGCACAGAGAATGTTGAGGTTCAGTTCGACTTGAAAAGCTTTGGCTATATTTACGCACTAACATCATGTTCTGTTTGTGAGACCTCTCTTAGCGTTAGCCGCCGACTCAAAGGGGCCGCGCTCTGCTACTTATTATGTTCTTTTATACAATCTGGCTTTAATAGAGAGCAGTTCTTGTTCGGTAAATAAAACAGACTGGGGCTTGTGTTGACAAAGACCTGCAGTAATGTGACAGCAACCTGATCTGACCCGCAGTACCACTCTCACTTACTGTAGACTAACATTACACTGTCCACTTTCCAGCATCTCTTCTAGCCAAACAGAACATGTTTGATGTTTAATTTTAGACTATTGCGATCTCACTGTTTTCAAGCATTCCCAGAACGTTCCCTGTTAGCTGGATAGTCAGAGTCAGTGTTGAGCAGATTAGCATACTCAGTTAACGACCTCATTCTTCAAGCAAAAAGCATGTTTTTCTGTTGACGACCACTCAGAAGTAGTAAAGCCATGCATTTGCACACTTTTTTGCATTCACATTAAAAAAGACTCTCAACCGTGTGCAAGAGACGTGTTTTTCTCTTCGTTTGCATTACATTTATTCATTTAGCAGAGGCTTTTATCCAAATGAAGAGCATCACAAGCATTTTGTCACAGTATTGGCAGCACAGGTATGACCTCTTTAGATGCAAATCACTGGTTTTAACGCAGAAAAAACACTATTTCTCGCCTGATGTCAGTGAGGAGTGTGTTCAGATCAGATCCAGCTGACTGTGTGTGTTTGCAGGTGACTCTGGACTGCTCCGGCAGCGATGAAGCCCCACGCGTGGATAAGCTAGTGGAGCGCATCCTGCACTGCAGCTGCCAGTCGTGCAGTAAAGAGAGCGGCCAGGAGGCGGCGCTGCTGCAGCTGTACCCGTCAGAGGGAGCGCTGGAGACGCCGGCGCTGTCAGACGCGACGCACACGCACGCGCACCTAGACATACACGCGCCTGAGGCGGGGTGACGCGCGCTCACCGGACCTACTGAACGATCTGTCTCGCTCTGTTTGAAGCACTTTTTCACGTAGAGATCATGACATAAATTTTAGCACAATCACTGAAGCTTCAGTCAGCTCTGTGAATAAACGCACACACACGACTTTATATTACTGACGCATCTACACACGTCCAGATCTATATATATACGTAATGTAGCCTACAGGAACACATGCAATCAGACTGTCACTTATGTAATCACAATAAAATGTGAAATCACCTCATGTCTGAATGATTATTCTTCAGTATATTCAGGCGTATATGTCTCCCTAAACTATGGAAGCCTGTTTTCGCCAATGTGGTTCTTTAAGTCATGAAACTTTCAGATAATTATGACTTAGTATCTCATTATATTGATAATAATTACTCAGTTTCTCATAATAACGGAAAACTTTATTGTAAAAATTACTTATTGCTCATAATAATGAGAAACTCTCACAATCATTACTTGTATGCATGTGCAGAAGGGCGTGGCACGCTAGTGACATCTGCTGGTCAAAGCTGTGTAAATGCGAGAACACAGCAAGCGTGGCACCATCTGCTCAACAGTTCAATCTATATTATCGTTAAATAACATTAATTATAAATTTTCAGAATATGAGATGGGCTTCCATACTATATAGTCTTTTATTCATTTGTGTATGAACAAGCAGAAACACTGAATGGATGGGATGATAAGAACAGAGGGATGATAAGACACTAAAGTCATTATTACAAGAAAGTTTATCATCAGTATGAGATATTGTCATTATTATGAGAAGGTTTCTCGTTATTATGAGAAACCAAGTCATTATTACGAGAAAGTTGTTATTATGAGATGTTAAGTCATTACAAGAAAGTTTCTCGTTATTACAAGATTTTCCCCCTTAATATTATAACATATTAACTCTATAATGAGAAAGTTTCTCGTTATTACGATATTTTCCCCAGAATATTATAACATATTAACTCTATAATGAGAAAGTTTCTCATTATTACGATATTTTCCCCAGAATATTATAACATATTAACTCTATAATGAGAAAGTTTCTCGTTATTACGATATTTTCCCCAGAATATTATAACATATTAACTCTATAATGAGAAAGTTTCTCGTTATTACGATATTTTCCCCTGAATATTATAACATATTAACTCTATAATGAGAAAGTTTCTCGTTATTACGATATTTTCCCCAGAATATTATAACATATTAACTCTATAATGAGAAAGTTTCTCGTTATTACGATATTTTCCCCAGAATATTATAACATATTAACTCTATAATGAGAAAGTTTCTCGTTATTACGATATTTTCCCCTGAATATTATAACATATTAACTCTATAATGAGAAAGTTTCTCGTTATTACGATATTTTCCCTCAGAATATTATAACATATTAACTCTATAATGAGAAAGTTTCTCGTTATTACGATATTTTCCCCAGAATATTATAACATATTAACTCTATAATGAGAAAGTTTCTCGTTATTACGATATTTTCCCCTGAATATTATAACATATTAACTCTATAATGAGAAAGTTTCTCATTATTACGATATTTTCCCCAGAATATTATAACATATTAACTCTATAATGAGAAAGTTTCTCGTTATTACGATATTTTCCCCAGAATATTATAACATATTAACTCTATAATGAGAAAGTTTCTCGTTATTACGATATTTTCCCCTGAATATTATAACATATTAACTCTATAATGAGAAAGTTTCTCGTTATTACGATATTTTCCCCAGAATATTATAACATATTAACTCTATAATGAGAAAGTTTCTCGTTATTACGATATTTTCCCCTGAATATTATAACATATTAACTCTATAATGAGAAAGTTTCTCGTTATTACGAGAATATTATAACATATTAACTCTATAATGAGAAAGTTTCTCGTTATTACGAGAATATTATAACATATTAACTCTATAATGAGAAAGTTTCTCGTTATTACAAGATTTTCCCCCTGAATATTATAACATATTAACTCTATAATGAGAAAGTTTCTCGTTATTACGATATTTTCCCTCAGAATATTATAACATATTAACTCTATAATGAGAAAGTTTCTTGTTATTGCGAGAATATTATAACATATTAACTCTATAATGAGAAAGTTTCTCGTTATTACGATATTTTCCCTCAGAATATTATAACATATTAACTCTATAATGAGAAAGTTTCTCGTTATTACGATATTTTCCCTCAGAATATTATAACATATTAACTCTATAATGAGAAAGTTTCTTGTTATTGCGAGAATATTATAACATATTAACTCTATAATGAGAAAGTTTCTCGTTATTACGATATTTTCCCTCAGAATATTATAACATATTAACTCTATAATGAGAAAGTTTCTCGTTATTACGATATTTTCCCCTGAATATTATAACATATTAACTCTATAATGAGAAAGTTTCTCGTTATTACGATATTTTCCCCTGAATATTATAACATATTAACTCTATAATGAGAAAGTTTCTCGTTATTACGATATTTTCCCCAGAATATTATAACATATTAACTCTATAATGAGAAAGTTTCTCGTTATTACGATATTTTCCCCTGAATATTATAACATATTAACTCTATAATGAGAAAGTTTCTCGTTATTACGAGAATATTATAACATATTAACTCTATAATGAGAAAGTTTCTCGTTATTACGAGAATATTATAACATATTAACTCTATAATGAGAAAGTTTCTCGTTATTACAAGATTTTCCCCCTGAATATTATAACATATTAACTCTATAATGAGAAAGTTTCTCGTTATTACGATATTTTCCCTCAGAATATTATAACATATTAACTCTATAATGAGAAAGTTTCTTGTTATTGCGAGAATATTATAACATATTAACTCTATAATGAGAAAGTTTCTCGTTATTACGATATTTTCCCTCAGAATATTATAACATATTAACTCTATAATGAGAAAGTTTCTCGTTATTACGATATTTTCCCTCAGAATATTATAACATATTAACTCTATAATGAGAAAGTTTCTCGTTATTACGAGAATATTATAACATATTAACTCTATAATGAGAAAGTTTCTCGTTATTACGAGAATATTATAACATATTAACTCTATAATGAGAAAGTTTCTCGTTATTACGAGAATATTATAACATATTAACTCTATAATGAGAAAGTTTCTCGTTATTACGAGAATATTATAACATATTAACTCTATAATGAGAAAGTTTCTCGTTATTACGAGAATATTATAACATATTAACTCTATAATGAGAAAGTTTCTTGTTATTGCGAGAATATTATAACATATTAACTCTATAATGAGAAAGTTTCCCGTTATTACGATATTTTCCCCTGAATATTATAACATATTAACTCTATAATGAGAAAGTTTCTTGTTATTGCGAGAATATTATAACATATTAACTCTATAATGAGAAAGTTTCTCGTTATTACGATATTTTCCCCTGAATATTATAACATATTAACTCTATAATGAGAAAGTTTCTCGTTATTACGATATTTTCCCCTGAATATTATAACATATTAACTCTATAATGAGAAAGTTTCTCGTTATTACGATATTTTCCCCAGAATATTATAACATATTAACTCTATAATGAGAAAGTTTCTCGTTATTATGATATTTTCCCCAGAATATTATAACATATTAACTCTATAATGAGAAAGTTTCTCGTTATTACGAGAATATTATAACATATTAACTCTATAATGAGAAAGTTTCTTGTTATTACGATATTTTCCCCAGAATATTATAACATATTAACTCTATAATGAGAAAGTTTCTCGTTATTACGAGAATATTATAACATATTAACTCTATAATGAGAAAGTTTCTCGTTATTACGATATTTTCCCTCAGAATATTATAACATATTAACTCTATAATGAGAAAGTTTCTTGTTATTGCGAGAATATTATAACATATTAACTCTATAATGAGAAAGTTTCTCGTTATTACGATATTTTCCCCTGAATATTATAACATATTAACTCTATAATGAGAAAGTTTCTCGTTATTACGATATTTTCCCCTGAATATTATAACATATTAACTCTATAATGAGAAAGTTTCTCATTATTACGATATTTTCCCCAGAATATTATAACATATTAACTCTATAATGAGAAAGTTTCTCGTTATTACGAGAATATTATAACATATTAACTCTATAATGAGAAAGTTTCTCGTTATTACGATATTTTCCCCTGAATATTATAACATATTAACTCTATAATGAGAAAGTTTCTCGTTATTACGATATTTTCCCCTGAATATTATAACATATTAACTCTATAATGAGAAAGTTTCTCGTTATTACGATATTTTCCCCTGAATATTATAACATATTAACTCTATAATGAGAAAGTTTCTCGTTATTACGAGAATATTATAACATATTAACTCTATAATGAGAAAGTTTCTCATTATTACGATATTTTCCCTCAGAATATTATAACATATTAACTCTATAATGAGAAAGTTTCTCGTTATTACGAGAATATTATAACATATTAACTCTATAATGAGAAAGTTTCTCGTTATTACGATATTTTCCCCTGAATATTATAACATATTAACTCTATAATGAGAAAGTTTCTCGTTATTACGATATTTTCCCCTGAATATTATAACATATTAACTCTATAATGAGAAAGTTTCTCATTATTACGATATTTTCCCTCAGAATATTATAACATATTAACTCTATAATGAGAAAGTTTCTCGTTATTACGAGAATATTATAACATATTAACTCTATAATGAGAAAGTTTCTCATTATTACGATATTTTCCCTCAGAATATTATAACATATTAACTCTATAATGAGAAAGTTTCTCGTTATTACGAGAATATTATAACATATTAACTCTATAATGAGAAAGTTTCTCGTTATTACGATATTTTCCCCAGAATATTATAACATATTAACTCTATAATGAGAAAGTTTCTCATTATTACGATATTTTCCCCAGAATATTATAACATATTAACTCTATAATGAGAAAGTTTCTCGTTATTGCGAGAATATTATAACATATTAACTCTATAATGAGAAAGTTTCTCGTTATTACGATATTTTCCCTCAGAATATTATAACATATTAACTCTATAATGAGAAAGTTTCTCATTACGATATTTTCCCTCAGAATATTATAACATATTAACTCTATAATGAGAAAGTTTCTCGTTATTACGAGAATATTATAACATATTAACTCTATAATGAGAAAGTTTCTCGTTATTACGATATTTTCCCCAGAATATTATAACATATTAACTCTATAATGAGAAAGTTTCTCATTATTACGATATTTTCCCTCAGAATATTATAACATATTAACTCTATAATGAGAAAGTTTCTCGTTATTGCGAGAATATTATAACATATTAACTCTATAATGAGAAAGTTTCTCGTTATTACGATATTTTCCCTCAGAATATTATAACATATTAACTCTATAATGAGAAAGTTTCTTATTATTATGAGATACTAAGTCTACATCCTACAGCAGCATCATTTTATGGATTTGCGTATAATTATATGCAAATATATGAGCATATATTTCATTCAGTACTTAAATGTATCATTAATGTATCTTCATGTAATTCATAATGACTAATTTTATACTGATATTTTGTGTTTATTTATTTTTTTGAGTTATTAGCGCGCACACAGAGAGTGTTCTGAATCTTACGAGTTTCCATTTAATTTGAACTAAGTGTAGATAGGCCTGCGGAGAGAGTTTTGTCTGTTATTTATAAAGCACTGTTTACAATAGATCATCCTTTAAAGCCCTAGTGAGCAGGACAAATGTGACTGTCGCACGGTAAGTGGTTTTGTGAGTAATAATTGATGTAGGCTATATACCGCATTGATGTAGTCACCAAGCGTAGTGAACTAGAAGACCCTCGCTCCGTCTGTCGTCAGTACAGTGATTCTCAGATAAAAAAGGTCATGTGGACGTGAAGTGTTTGCCATGGTTACCATCGGGGACAGTCTGATTGGAAGCAGAAGAGAAACAGGACGCTTTCTGACCCACATTTAGAAGGAAATTACAGGAAGAACAAGAGCTTGTGTGTGTTATGAAGCCAAGAAACACACACACACGTGATCGTGATCACTTTCCTCTGACTTCTGTTGTTTATTTTGAGCTTTTTTTCAGCCTCACACAAACATTTTGGCATTTGTCCATTATTATTATATTATTATTAAACACATACTGGTACTTCTGAATGACGCCATGGCCTCAGATGACCAGCAGGTGGTGCTGTGAGCATGTGTGTGTTTCTTCTAAGCTTCTGAGCGTTTTTGAACATTACTTTTCACCTAATTTTGTCTTTTTCCATCCGCTTTGCAAAATAATACCCATGAAAAATGATTTAATTACCCATCATGCTTTGTTTGGGGTTTCTTTATCTGTCCGTCCCTGATGAGCAGAGCGGATCTGTCCCGTTATCTCTGTAGCACAGGACTCTGGGAAGGGATAGAGCTCATCAATTTCATTATCAACTCATCTTTGATTAATCATTTCAGTCAGCGAGAGCCAAAATTATGCTTCAGTTTTCTGTGGCGAAATGTAGTAGTATGGGGACATTTCATTAGACTAGAGATATGAAATTTGAAATTGTTTTGCTCATTTTTCCCTTTTTGCTTTTGTTATTAGCCGTCAGATTGCTCCCTAAGCTAGCCTACAAACCGACTAAATGCGGTGCAATTTCTGTCAAGCTTCTTCCTCGGTGGCAAACAAAGTGCTTACAAACTAAACTGTATTTGGTGAATTGTGATCAGCACTAATTAGCCTTCACTGTTAAGCAATTAGCTGCCACGCGGCCAACTTAGAAAGTCACGACTTAAAGAAAATCGTGAGTTTCCCCACTGATAATTACGTTCGTGTGAAGGTGGCGAGAGTCTTCATCTCATGTCGTGTTCTAGAGTTTATTTTGTTTTGTTTCCTCTGAAATAAACTGAAGCCCTTATTAAATTCCAAAGAACTTAATGATTATAACGATTATCAGACATGTAATCTAGCTGACAGGCAACGTTCTGACAAGGTTCTCTCAGTTATGAACCCAAAAACGAAAATTCTGTCATTTATTACTCACCACATCCGTAAGACCTTCAATCATCTTCAGATCACAAATTAAGATATTTTTGATGAAATCTGAGAGGTCCCTCCATAGAGATCCAACACAACTACCACTCCAAGGCCTAGAAAGGTAGGGAAAAGACATAATTTAGAAGCAACATGAGTGCTTTGTGCAAAAAAAAATTTAATTTATCACTTTATTTAAAAATATTATCCAAAGCGTGTTCATGCAACAATGCCAGCCCTCGCGTGAACGCAACACGCATGCGGCGTGAAGCTCTCGTGAATGCTTAAATTATGTTTTTTTTCCCACAAACAAAGCACTCGCGAGTTTAAGCCACTGGAGTCGCATCAATGATGTCTTTAGTACCTTTCTGGACCTTGAAAGTGTTGATTATATTGCTATCTATGGACGAGTCATAAACCTCTCGGATTTCATCAAAAATATCTTAATTTGTGTCCTGAAGATGAACGAAGGGTGTGGAACGACATGAGGGCGAGTGATTAATGACTGAACTTTATATTTTTGGGTGAACTAAAACTTTATTATAAGTTATCGGGTCTTTAATAACGTTCTCAAAACAGCACAAAAACATTACTTATACGTTGTACTTTTTTTTTTTTTTTCCTTAAATGTTTTAGTTTGACGTTTCTTGAAACATTCAAAATTGAAGTTCCCATAATGTTTGAAGAACGATAAAACAGAATGTTCGCATAACCAGGGAAAAACTTTTTAAAGACATTTTTAAACAATGATGTTTTGAACAGTAAGATGGCATTCGGAAAATAAAGTTTTCATAACTTAATGGAAACATTAGCAAAACGTTATCAGAACCTATTTTTGTTTGCTGGGAAACCATCATGATCATCATCCTTACAAACCTTTACCATGGTAAACATGGTTTACTTAAAAGTACCACAGTAAATAGGCTTCAGTTACTGTCCACTGTCATGAAAATTTTAAATGTAACAAATAGAAACATTATAAAAGAGTTTGATGAGACATTATGACATTACTCTAGTAACAACAGTAACTATATGGTATTTTGAAGGAAACTAATTTGTAAAAGAAAATGTGAACCTTTTAAGTGTTTTAGTGATCCATCCGTGTCCTCAGATAGACCGCCCGTCTCTCTCTCTCTCTTTCTCTCTCTCTCTCTCTCTCTCTCTCTCTCTCATCTTGATGTTTGTATCCTCTGGATAACGGGATAAAATCACCGCAGCTCTACAGCAGGTAGGACACTGAAAACTTCATCCTGTATTCCTGTTTTTCTCGTTATTAGAGTTATTTACTCAAACTGTTTTTGTCATATTCGTCTTTCACTCCGACTATACTGATCCAGAGGATGTTCAGGTGTCTCAATACTTATTATGAGCATCTCGGATCACTTCAACCGATTCCCAGAAATGCCGTTAACTCGGAACGCGCCAAAATGCCGCTTAAGTAAAGCGCGCGAAAAATGTAAACTGCCTAACTAGGTTTAAAATGGAGTCCGATATTTCACCTGTGTTTATTCAGTTCTGCTCTGATTCCTGAAGTGTCCATTCTGACCGGAGAATGATAAATCGAGCTGAACATAACCAATCAATCAATCGATCAATGAATCGTCCTTGTTCACGAAGTGTCCAGACTGTCTGGCGAAAGATGAATCGAGCTGAAGATAATCGATCAGTCAACCAATCAGTGAATCGAGACAGTTGCACGTGCATAAACAACATCAGGTTTTAGTTTCAACCAATTCTCCGAGAGCTCTTGAGTTACTGAAATATTATGTTTATAGAGCAATATAGAGTTTGCAGTAGTGAAATAAAATTGATTTTATGCTGTTTAGTGAGGCAACGCCCTGAAGTAAAGACTTGGATTTGATGTTTCTGAATGTTATGTTGCATTAGAAACAGAACATTCAGTTCTAAATTTCCTTAAGGCTTTTCACTCACACCTATTTAATGGGTTTGACCTTATATTTGATTTTATATCTAGTATCTGTGTGTACAGAAACATTGATCTGTTACATAGTCAGCTATTTTCATAGTTGTTATCACAGTACATTGTGTTCCTTTATGTCTTTTTCAGAGAGGCAGATTTTTGATGAGTGGGGGGTGGGGTGGGGGGGGGGGGGTGAAAGTCACGCTATGTTTGGATTTGATCGGTTATGATCGGTTATGATTGGTTTGTGCGATAAATCCCGCCTCTTGTTTTCGTGCACGTTCCATGTTTGCGATCGGCCTGAATGAAGACAATCATGCCGTTAATGGGACGAAAAGAAAGTAAACAACCCAGCCACTTAGCTTGGGGAAATTAAAGGTACATCTTCATGTCTGTGACCAGTGTTTACTGAGCTTGATGACTGATGAAAATAAGTTAATAATAAATAAGAAAATAATAAACGTAAGAATGCATAACAACACTAAGTTGATGAGAAGTACACTTGGTTTTAATAAATATGCAAAATAGAGTTGTATTTGATCTCTCTTTATTGTTTATGTAATGTTTATTTAACCAGAACAGTGTAACGGACATAAATATGTATAAAGCCTCATTTTAAAACACCACCGCACACCACTGTGGTGTATGTATATATATATATATGAACAATCAGATCCTTTTTTTCCATCATTTGGGAAATGATGTTTATGTAATATTCAAATCAGTAGCATCTGCAGCTAATACACGTGCAAAATTGTTTTGTAGTGTGAATGCTCAGTCTTGAAGATTGGATTTATGTAAAGTGTGAATAAACTCACGGTTATATCAGGCCCAGCTCCACAGGGGGGGGGGGGGCAAAAGAGGGCATTGCCCCCTCAGATCTAATCTGTCCCCCCTTCACCCCCAAAACACGACCAATTTAACCCCTTTTAACCCTCACACTTAGAACGATCAGTGCGTTACTGCAAAATTCAAAAGTGCTTTCGTGCATAGTGTTGGCATGACGCGTCGCCAAGGAATTAATCGCCGTTCTAAAATAATGTTTAAGAAACTCAGCTACAATATAGAGCCCCTGGAATAAACATACATTGATTCATCAGACCAGGCCACCATCTTCCATTGCGCCGTGGTCCAGTGTGTCCACTGTTGGCTCTTTCGGCGGTGGACGGGGGTGTGTGTAAACGTGTGTGTGTGTGTGTGTTCAGGATGTGTGGTATGGCGGTGCTTTTAGATGACGGTGGAGGTGATGAAGACTTTGACGTGGGCGATGAGATCCGCATGCTGCCGCCTCCTCCGGCTCAGTGTGACGGCGGTGTCTGGGGGCCGCGGCGGGGCCGCTGCGGGTGTGTGCTGTGGACGCTGGTCCTGCTGCTGTGGAACGTCCTGCTGCTGCTGCTGTGTGTGGGGCTGATGGTCCTGGTGTTCAGCCTGATTCTGCTTCCCGCCGCCCTGCTGCTGTACGCCGGCTTCCTGTGCCACTCGCGGGTAGATACACGCCCACAAACACACGCATGCGTCCGCGAGCGCACCATATTCTGATCTGCTCTGGTTCGGTTTTCTACAGGTGGTGGCGTCGCCGGCTCCTCTCTGCCAATACCTTGACGACAACAGTTGCTCCGCCCTCATCATCCTGGGCTTTGTCATGATGTCACCGCTTGTTGTGGTTGCTGCGGCGACGTTCTGCGCTCTTCTCAGGCGGCTCCACCTACTTTTATATTTTCAGCCAATCGCAGGAGCCCGGTATCAAGGGCGGGGCTTGGGCTGGAGGCGGGACTTCCACGCCTGGGTTTGACAGACAGCAATCTCAGGTGACCGTTATAGGGTCAAAGGGTGAGTGACATCATAGGACGGCGTAACACGCATGTAACACAGTATATGGAACCACTAAAACGTCTGTGGAGGCTTGTTCCAGCCAAAATAATCTTTTCACACGGTCGAGGAATTAACAAGAAATTCAAGCGTTAAAGTAAAATTGTTACGCTGTTACATTTTATATCTACTTCTTTCTTTCAGCACATGCGGAAAAGTCTGGCAAAACAATCACTCAAACATGCATTGCTATGAAAAATATTTATTTTTTTTCCTGAAGATAAACAAGGCGTTGCGGATTTAAGTGTTACCAAACTGGTGGTGTACTAGTCTTGAGCTGATGTTGATTCGTCTGTGCAGTTATGTGAATAAACCAGCTGAAATCAAACTGTGTTTGGACTTCATTTCCACGGCACATTTACATCGGGTGTGTCCCGAAAGCCAGCAGCGCTGTAAAAATATCTCACAATTATAAATTCATGAGGCTCAGAAATATTCCTGGTATATAGAGCACAAGAGAGGGGCATTAACTCATCAAGTAACTCCAGAAGAACCATTTGCATAAACTTCATAACTTAATTAAAGTTGTTCTTGAAGAGTTTTTTTTAATCCATGTAACTGTGAGACGATGAAGGCGAATGTTTGAGGTCATTAACAGACGAACTCTTACACAGGGTCAGTTTGACCTGAACACACTCAGCCTGTGATTTGCATATGCAAAACTCTTAACACCCCCCCCCCCCCCCCCCCCACCCCATGCACTGTGATTTATCACCATGACAACAGGCAGTGGCTGGACCTTTGCCATGGCAACATAATGGGATGAGAGAGGGTTGAGGTAATGACAAATAATGACAGTCGGCGGAGATGGACGAACGTATGGAGAGATCAGAAGTTTCACTCAGAGCAACATCTCATTATTTAATCACCTTCCAAAACCAAGATCCTCCCGTTCATTGCGAACAAGGCTGAAATAAACACCATAAAACCTTCATAATATTAGTCATTTTTGCTTTAAGATTTAAGAATGTTGGAAAACAAGACAGAAACACTGAGGAATAAATCCCTGTGGAAACATCAGCTGCGGCTGAATGGATTTCAGTGTAACAGCGGCCTGTCAGAGTCGTATTATAAAATAATGATGCGCAGTTATGATCATTATGACACAGTAAACCTGTTGACAGTCATAATCATCTCCGTCTCTGGAGGGTCTTCAGCGCAGCTCTTAAAGCTTTCGTTCACCCCAAAATGAAATCTCTGTCATTAATCACTCGCCCTCATGTCGTTCCACACCTTCGTTCATCTTCAGAACACAAACGAAGATATTTTTGATGAAATACGAGAGGTATCTATAGACAGCAATATAATCAAGGTCCAGAAAGGTACTAAAGACATGGTTAAAACAGTCATGTGACTGCAGTGGTTCAACCTTAATGTGATGAAGAGACGAGAATACTTTTAGTGCGCAAAAACAAAACAAAAATAACTTTATTCAACAATCTGAGGGCGAGTAATTAATGACAGAATTGGGGTGAACTTAAGCATGCGTCACCACGCATGAAAGTCACATGATAGAGTCACGTGATGTAATTGGGCCAGTCGGCACAGCCATTGCTGTATTTTAACATTATTACGAGGACAAAAAAAACATCACGATCTCTACGATTCACTTGAAAAGTAGTTTTAGGAGTGTTGCTAGGCAGTTTTGTGTGTCAAAGCATTGCCATGCGGTGGCTAGGTGTGTGTTTCAGTCTGCAGACGTGGCTCAGGCTCCTCTGTGGGGTTTTTCACCTCTTTCTGCAGATCGCACTGAATCTCCTGCAGCACTCGAGGGTTTTGTTGTGCCGTGACCCCCCGTGACTCTCATTACTGTGAGCTGTAGAGTCTCATTCACCGATGATGACGAGCTGATCTTCATCACAGAGACCACAGTGACACATCTGATCCTCACTAAAGACCGACACAAACACCTTCTTTACTGGTGTCAACATGAACCAGCTTCACAATCGATTATACTTCCATTATGTGACGCATTTCAGAGTGAAATAATAAGTAGTTGTCCATGAAATAATCCTGCAGTTCAAATATAAAAAAAACACTGGGTTAAAATCAACCCAATTTGGGTTGTTTTTTAACACAAGGGCTGGGTAAATATAGGACAGAACACATGTTGGATTAATTTTACACAGCAAATAGGGTTGTTTATTTAACCAAGAATAATGGGTTGAGTCATTTTTACTATAAAACTAGCTTATTTCGTTATTTTAATTCATACATGAATAAAATTTTATGCAAGGCATCAGGCGTTTAGGTGACTCACATCGCGCCCCTGTATGTTGCTTTGCATAAAATTAAACGATATACAGAACAATAACGAATTTTTATATAAAATAAAACATTCACAAACCTGTATTTTACCGAAGACATGCACCAATTTGACGGAGCTGCACTGCTCTCTCCTGAAGAGGATCAGGGTAACACAAAAACTACCCAAACGCTGGGTTGTTACGTCTGACCCAGGATCTGGGTAACACAAAAACTACCCAAACGCTGGGTTGTTACGTCTGACCCAGGATCTGGTAACACAAAAACTACCCAAACGCTGGGTTGTTACGTCTGACCCAGGATCTGGGTAACACAAAAACTACCCAAACGCTGGGTTGTTACGTCTGACCCAGGATCTGGTAACACAAAAATCTACCCAAACGCTGGGTTGTTACGTCCGACCCAGGATCTGGGTAACACAAAAACTACCCAAACGCTGGGTTGTTACGTCTGACCCAGGATCTGGGTAACACAAAAACTACCCAAACGCTGGGTTGTTACGTCTGACCCAGGATCTGGTAACACAAAAACTACCCAAACGCTGGGTTGTTACGTCTGACCCAGGATCTGAGCAACACAAAAACTACCCAAACGCTGGGTTGTTACGTCCGACCCAGGATCTGGTAACACAAAAATCTACCCAAACGCTGGGTTGTTACGTCCGACCCAGGATCTGGGTAACACAAAAACTACCCAAACGCTGGGTTGTTACGTCTGACCCAGGATCTGAGCAACACAAAAACTACCCAAACGCTGGGTTGTTACGTCCGACCCAGGATCTGGTAACACAAAAATCTACCCAAACGCTGGGTTGTTACGTCCGACCCAGGATCTGGGTAACACAAAAACTACCCAAACGCTGGGTTGTTACGTCTGACCCAGGATCTGGGTAACACAAAAACTACCCAAACGCTGGGTTGTTACGTCTGACCCAGGATCTGGTAACACAAAAACTACCCAAACGCTGGGTTGTTACGTCTGACCCAGGATCTGGTAACACAAAAACTACCCAAACGCTGGGTTGTTACGTCCGACCCAGGATCTGGGTAACACAAAAACTACCCAAACGCTGGGTTGTTACGTCTGACCCAGGATCTGGGTAACACAAAAACTACCCAAACGCTGGGTTGTTACGTCTGACCCAGGATCTGGTAACACAAAAACTACCCAAACGCTGGGTTGTTACGTCCGACCCAGGATCTGGGTAACACAAAAACTACCCAAACGCTGGGTTGTTACGTCTGACCCAGGACTTGGGTAGAAAAAATAACCCAAGATTTTTTAGAGTGTATGTATATGTAAATAAATGTAAATGAGATCAGTGGTCAGGCTTAATAACTGTCATTTTGCCTCTCCAGTAAACGTATGTTAATTTAAGAATGCTCAGACAGGAGCCGTCTGTGTGGTTAATCAGAAGCTCGAGGCTCTGCGAGCTCAAATGATCCTCTGTCCGCCCACCGCAAGCGCCTGAGAGCGTCGATGAGCTAAATGACCCTCCACAGCCGCTCTTCTCCCATAATGCACCTCTCAGTCTCTTATCATACAACCTGTCGCCAGCTCTTATCGCCGCTCGACTCTCTTCAGCTGGAAAATTGCGGCTCAGAAACGGCCAGAATTCTGATTAGAGGCAAACATTTCACCTCTTTAATGTGCTCCTCTCTGCCGTGATTAACGCCTCGCTGCCGCCGGCCGTTTGTCACGGCTTCAGGGTGTGTGTAGATGCCGATTTGTGCGATTTATGTGTGTGTGTGTTTGTAAATCCTGCACTGCAGTGGTTGTTTATCATAACAAAATACACACAAAACGCCCGCTGAAGTCTCAGGGACTCACTGACCGTTGTGTAGTTGTGTTGTGGAGCAGTTATTCCACTGCAGTCGCTGCTGATTTGCATGAAGTTAAACTCCGTCACCTCATTAATGGTCGCTGTCACTCAAGTCTCTTACTGAAAATCAATGATTCTGCTGGTTTTGCCGCTGCTAATCGCTGTCAGCGGCCCACCGCAGAATTAAAGCCCGACTGAACCTCAGCGATTCTCTCTGGCTTTTTTTTTTTTTTTTTCTCTGTGCAGAAAATTGTAATAATGGAAATGTCATTTTTTTCCCTCACTTCTTCTGGTCTAGTATTTTCACTCTGCCATTTTCTCGTCTCAGTAAAGGTCTTTTTACGTCAGAACAGACTGACAATCGTCTCTCGCCTGAGGATCATTTCATTTCCCATTTGCCCATCTTTCTCTCTTTGTGCTTCTTTAGCCATCACCCAAGATTAATTTCATCTCATTAACTGCGTGAGAAAACCCATCACTCTCCGTCTTCAACATCAGGTACATTTTAGTGTATAGAAATGGAACGATAGAGAATATGAACGAGCTCCATGTTGGTGTGTGAAGTGGGACGCAGTGAGCAGTTTGAGTCTGGCTGTGGAAAAGCATCAGTGTCTGACATTTCACTGCGGCTCAATTAAGAGCTTGTTTTTGTCTCAATCAGAGCTTTGTGTCTGCTCAAACTCCTTCCATTCCCTCACCGCGTGGGTTTCCAAAGAGTTTTCCAATCCCGATACAAACAGTCAGAGCTGGATCTACACAAAGAACTGCTACAAAAACACACGGGAGTTTACAGGACATGAGCTCTCTCTGTCATTCTCTGTCAGTAACGTCTTTTTTATGCAGCACTTTTGACTTCAGCTGTGTGAAATACCCATAAAACACACCATATACACATAATCTGTAAGAAGGGGATCTTATTATAATATAGAATCTGCACGTTTCCACCCACAGCGCCGCCATTTTGTTTTCGCGAGCGACATCGGTGTACCATTTCTAAAGTTGGAGCAAGACATGCTAACTGTTCTGTCGCGCACTGAACACTATTTAGAGTCTCGTTAGCTTGGATAGCCTAACGTTGACCCTGGCTAGCTCGACTGCTAAAAAAAGAGCTTTTCTGTCCGAGCGATATTTTGCTCCACAGCAACTACATAAATTTACCATTCAGAAACGTCTAAAAGTTGTAACTTCTTCCTGAGTCTCTCCATCAGTGTTTGAACACCGTCGTCATTTTGGCTGCGCGAGATTCTCCAGCTTTGTTGTTGTTGAGCTGTTAAAGCTCCGCCCTCTTCTGGAAAGGGCGGCGGGAGCTCATTTGCATTTAAAGAGACACACAAAAACGGCGTGTTTTTGCTCACACCCAAATAGGGGCAAATTTGACAAGCTATAATAAATGATCTGTGGGGTATTTTGAGACGCATCTTGTGAAAGGGTCCACTTTAAAATACACAGTTCGGTTTAATAACATCCGCCCTCTTAAACTGAATGTATGAAGAATGTATTGTGCGTGAAAGTTGCGTTCATTACTATAATTAGAGGGTGTGTATATATATTGTGTAATTCACACCCTGGTTAAACTGCATCTACGCACAAAGTAAAGCTGCATAAGCTTTATCACAAGACAACCTGTCTGTCAGCCGTCTGCTTTCAGTTCCTATTGAACAAAACATTTTGCACAATTGCAAATGTTAGAACTTTTCATTATACGTACAATTAGATAGATAGATAAATAGATATCAGAAAGCAGTTTTCACTCAGCAATACTGTGTGGTTTTTAACCTTTCTTAATCGTTTTGGGAATGTCTGAGCAGGCAGTTTAATGTTTACTCCTCCGTCACGCCCTGTCTGCAATGAGAGCGACGGAACGCGACACACGTAAAGGAAAGTGCGCGCGCTTTCAGTGTAGCTTCACATCTTTATCGATTATAACGGGAGGGCGCGTTGTGTCGCGTCGCACGCGTGTCAGGGGTCGTGCCTAGACATGGCAGAAGTGCCTTCATCAGAGGGCGGGAACGCGCTCATTTCTGAGGAGGGTGACTGATAAATCTGAGGAGATTTCCGCCGACAAACTAAAAAAGAAAAAAAAAAAAGAAGAAGTGGTGGGTGGACTGAGTTAAATAAATACTGTCCCTATTAACAGGTTCGTGTCAACCTTCTTTAGTCTGAAGTCCTTTCTCAAATGGACCCGCTCCGGTTCGTCCGGCTGCTGGTGCTGTGCGCGTGCCTGTGGCCAACCTGCACGCGCGGCTCAGGTAAGAAGCGCGTGATGAATTTCTCTGGTTCAGAGTAACTTTTTTTTTTTTTTTTTTTTTTTTTTTAGTGTTTGGGGTTTCTTGAGCGGGTGAGAAAGAGCAACTTTACTTTAGTGAACAGTGTATTTACCATAAAATATATTTTATTTATCCTACCTGCAAGTTTCGTGTTTTTCAGAATTAATGAAACGTATACAAATACTTTTGTTCAAAGTCAAAAATGCTTGACGAATGTTAATTTCATCTCACTAATCATTAATTACTTTGGTTTGTTGTTAACTCTGTGAGTGCTGTGGCAGGGGATTTATCAGCTGCCCATAAGGTTGAAGGCATATTCATAAGCTGCTAATTTGGGTCAAACTGTGTATGAATCTCTCATGATGGGAATTAATCAATGTTTCATTATAAAATAGTGAGATATTTCCACTCCACAATGCAAAAAAATAATAATATATTTTTGTCCTGTTTTCCATTACAAATATCTAAACTTTCTTAAATCACCAGAAATTAACGGGAGAAGCAAAATGACTGAAGATATTACAGTTTTAGTGAAAGCATTATATTCTTTACAAGTTTTTGCAAAATGCTAGTCAGTTCTCTACATTAAACACATCATTCAAAACTAAATGTTTCATTTAGAAATCAAAACTCAGTGTTTTCAGAAACAAATTCATTTTTGATCCTTGCATTTCTGTTTATTTTGTAAATAAGTCAAGTCACCGTTATTTCTGTAGCGCTTTATACAGTACACGTTGTTTCAAAGCAGCTTCACAATAATAACAAATTCAAATTCTGCTCTGAAAAAATATTTAAAAATCTAAAAATAATCTCTTTGAATTAAGTTTATTTTTCCGACCCCGTTGGCGGATGTTTGTTCTTGTTTTATGTCATTTTGCAACCTTGAAATATTATTAGGCTATCATAGTACGAGAGATGAGAGGCTTTCACTGATGTTTTCCTCTGTGTGTGTGTGTGTGTGTGTGTGTGTGTGTGTGTGTGTGTGTGTGTGGAATCAGTGATGTCATCGCACTGATATTCTCACTGTGTGTTTGTGTGTGTTCAGACATGTGTGGGACGCACAGAAATCACTGCTCATGTTTGTGTTTCCTTCACTCATTATTACAGACGCAGGACTGACAGATATGAGCTGCAATGAAATCCCGTAGTTTGATTAAAAAACAACTTTAAATTGTTGTTTATAACATTTTTAGTAAACATTAAAGAGACATTTTTGAGCGTGGGCACCCTGACTGGTCCATACGCAACAAACCAGCATTAACTTCTTGAGCAATCTGAGCTATAGTATTTATTTTTTGTCATTTATTATATATACAAATCTCATTATTTTTTATTGTCTTTATTATATTTAACAAATATTGTTAAACATCCTGATGAGATTTAGATTTATGACACATTTTAATTTCTCTCTCTCTCTAAACACGGTTGAAATGAAGCATGTTCAGTATTTCAGTCAGATGATAATAATAACCTGCTGCGACGGAGATGCTGCATTAGCGGCGCGGTGCAAATGAATCCTTCCATTAATCTGGAGGAAATGGAGAGTGAACAAACAGGCTTAAGTCTCGTATCTCTCTGTCTCTCTCTAAGTGTTGGACTGCTGCGAGGGAGACGTGCTGCTCCTGCTCGACTCCTCCGGAAGCGTCAAATTATACGAGTTTTTTCGGCTGCAGAAATTCCTGTCGGAGCTTCTGCAGCCATTTCTGCTGGGTCGCGGGCAGGTGAGGGTGGCTCTCGTGCAGGTAGGGACGGAGCCCAGACTCGAGTTTGGCCTGGACACCTACGTCACCCAGAGCGGCCTGCAGGAGGCGCTGTTGAGCATGCAACAGCTGCATGGAGACACCAACACAGAGCAAGCGCTGCGATTGGTACAGAGTTTGCTGAGTAACGATTCTCAGCCCGAAGCCCCGCCCAGAGTTCTCCTCTGGCTCACGGATGGGGTGGGGCTAGGAGCGGTGGACGGACCAATAGCAGCGCTGCAGCAAATGGGCGTGTCTGTACTGGCCCTTTCAACGGGAAATGGAAACTACCAGCTGCTGAGGCGTGTGGTGACTCCGCCCATCGAGACACACCTCTATTTTGTGGACATTGATTACATCGGCTACATCGCTAAGGACATGAGGGAGGCTATCATAGGTGAGAGAGACACTGGGAGAGAAAACTTACACTGGGGTGGTACACCTCATTTACCTCTAAAGGGTGAATATTAGTAGCTAAAGGGTGAATATTAGTACTTAAAGGGTGAATATTAGTAGCTAAAGGGTGAATATTAGTACTTAAAGGGTGAATATTAGTAGCTAAAGGGTGAATATTAGTACTTAAAGGGTGAATATTAGTAGCTAAAGGGTGAATATTAGTAGCTAAAGGGTGAATATTAGTACTTAAATGGTGAATATTAGTAGCTAAAGGGTGAATATTAGCTAAAGGGTGAATATTAGTACCTAAAGGGTGAATATTAGTACTTAAAGGGTGAATATTAGTACTTAAAGGGTGAATATTAGTAGCTAAAGGGTGAATATTAGTACTTAAAGGGTGAATATTAGTAGCTAAAGGGTGAATATTAGTAGCTAAAGGGTGAATATTAGTACTTAAAGGGTGAATATTAGTACTTAAAGGGTGAATATTAGTAGCTAAAGGGTGAATATTAGTACTTAAAGGGTGAATATTAGTAGCTAAAGGGTGAATATTAGTACTTAAAGGGTGAATATTAGTAGCTAAAGGGTGAATATTAGTACTTAAAGGGTGAATATTAGTAGCTAAAGGGTGAATATTAGTACTTAAAGGGTGAATATTAGTAGCTAAAGGGTGAATATTAGTACTTAAAGGGTGAATATTAGTACTTAAAGGGTGAATATTAGTAGCTAAAGGGTGAATATTAGTACTTAAAGGGTGAATATTAGTACTTAAATGGTGAATATTAGTACCTAAAGGGTGAATATTAGTACTTAAAGGGTGAATATTAGTAGCTAAAGGGTGAATATTAGTACTTAAAGGGTGAATATTAGTACTTAAAGGGTGAATATTAGTACTTAAAGGGTGAATATTAGTAGCTAAAGGGTGAATATTAGTACTTAAAGGGTGAATATTAGTAGCTAAAGGGTGAATATTAGTACTTAAAGGGTGAATATTAGTAGCTAAAGGGTGAATATTAGTACTTAAAGGGTGAATATTAGCTAAAGGGTGAATATTAGTACCTAAAGGGTGAATATTAGTACTTAAAGGGTGAATATTAGTAGCTAAAGGGTGAATATTAGTACTTAAAGGGTGAATATTAGTACTTAAAGGGTGAATATTAGTAGCTAAAGGGTGAATATTAGTACTTAAAGGGTGAATATTAGTACCTAAAGGGTGAATATTAGTACTTAAAGGGTGAATATTAGTACCTAAAGGGTGAATATTAGTACCTAAAGGGTGAATATTAGTACCTAAAGGGTGAATATTAGTACTTAAAGGGTGAATATTAGTACCTAAAGGGTGAATATTAGTACTTAAAGGGTGAATATTAGTACCTAAAGGGTGAATATTAGTACTTAAATGGTGAATATTAGTAGCTAAAGGGTGAATATTAGCTAAAGGGTGAATATTAGTACCTAAAGGGTGAATATTAGTAGCTAAAGGGTGAATATTAGTACTTAAAGGGTGAATATTAGTACTTAAAGGGTGAATATTAGTACCTAAAGGGTGAATATTAGCTAAAGGGTGAATATTAGTACCTAAAGGGTGAATATTAGTAGCTAAAGGGTGAATATTAGTACTTAAAGGGTGAATATTAGTACTTAAAGGGTGAATATTAGTACTTAAATGGTGAATATTAGTAGCTAAAGGGTGAATATTAGCTAAAGGGTGAATATTAGTACCTAAAGGGTGAATATTAGTACTTAAAGGGTGAATATTAGTACTTAAAGGGTGAATATTAGTAGCTAAAGGGTGAATATTAGTACTTAAAGGGTGAATATTAGTAGCTAAAGGGTGAATATTAGTACTTAAAGGGTGAATATTAGTAGCTAAAGGGTGAATATTAGTACTTAAAGGGTGAATATTAGTACCTAAAGGGTGAATATTAGTAGCTAAAGGGTGAATATTAGTACTTAAAGGGTGAATATTAGTACTTAAAGGGTGAATATTAGTACCTAAAGGGTGAATATTAGTACTTAAATGGTGAATATTAGTAGCTAAAGGGTGAATATTAGCTAAAGGGTGAATATTAGTACCTAAAGGGTGAATATTAGTACTTAAAGGGTGAATATTAGTACTTAAAGGGTGAATATTAGTAGCTAAAGGGTGAATATTAGTACTTAAAGGGTGAATATTAGTAGCTAAAGGGTGAATATTAGTAGCTAAAGGGTGAATATTAGTACTTAAAGGGTGAATATTAGTACTTAAAGGGTGAATATTAGTACTTAAAGGGTGAATATTAGTAGCTAAAGGGTGAATATTAGTACTTAAAGGGTGAATATTAGTAGCTAAAGGGTGAATATTAGTACTTAAAGGGTGAATATTAGTAGCTAAAGGGTGAATATTAGTACTTAAAGGGTGAATATTAGTAGCTAAAGGGTGAATATTAGTACTTAAAGGGTGAATATTAGTACTTAAAGGGTGAATATTAGTAGCTAAAGGGTGAATATTAGTACTTAAAGGGTGAATATTAGTACTTAAATGGTGAATATTAGTACCTAAAGGGTGAATATTAGTACTTAAAGGGTGAATATTAGTAGCTAAAGGGTGAATATTAGTACTTAAAGGGTGAATATTAGTACTTAAAGGGTGAATATTAGTAGCTAAAGGGTGAATATTAGCTAAAGGGTGAATATTAGTACCTAAAGGGTGAATATTAGTACTTAAAGGGTGAATATTAGTACCTAAAGGGTGAATATTAGTACTTAAAGGGTGAATATTAGTACCTAAAGGGTGAATATTAGTACTTAAATGGTGAATATTAGTAGCTAAAGGGTGAATATTAGCTAAAGGGTGAATATTAGTACTTAAAGGGTGAATATTAGTAGCTAAAGGGTGAATATTAGTAGCTAAAGGGTGAATATTAGTACTTAAAGGGTGAATATTAGTACTTAAAGGGTGAATATTAGTAGCTAAAGGGTGAATATTAGTACTTAAAGGGTGAATATTAGTAGCTAAAGGGTGAATATTAGTACTTAAAGGGTGAATATTAGTAGCTAAAGGGTGAATATTAGTACTTAAAGGGTGAATATTAGTACTTAAAGGGTGAATATTAGTAGCTAAAGGGTGAATATTAGTACTTAAAGGGTGAATATTAGTAGCTAAAGGGTGAATATTAGTACTTAAAGGGTGAATATTAGTACTTAAAGGGTGAATATTAGTAGCTAAAGGGTGAATATTAGTACTTAAAGGGTGAATATTAGTACTTAAATGGTGAATATTAGTACCTAAAGGGTGAATATTAGTACTTAAAGGGTGAATATTAGTACTTAAAGGGTGAATATTAGTACTTAAAGGGTGAATATTAGTAGCTAAAGGGTGAATATTAGTACTTAAAGGGTGAATATTAGTAGCTAAAGGGTGAATATTAGTACTTAAAGGGTGAATATTAGTAGCTAAAGGGTGAATATTAGTACTTAAAGGGTGAATATTAGTAGCTAAAGGGTGAATATTAGTACTTAAAGGGTGAATATTAGCTAAAGGGTGAATATTAGTACCTAAAGGGTGAATATTAGTACTTAAAGGGTGAATATTAGTAGCTAAAGGGTGAATATTAGTACTTAAAGGGTGAATATTAGTACTTAAAGGGTGAATATTAGTAGCTAAAGGGTGAATATTAGTACTTAAAGGGTGAATATTAGTACCTAAAGGGTGAATATTAGTACCTAAAGGGTGAATATTAGTACCTAAAGGGTGAATATTAGTACCTAAAGGGTGAATATTAGTAGCTAAAGGGTGAATATTAGTACCTAAAGGGTGAATATTAGTACTTAAAGGGTGAATATTAGTACCTAAAGGGTGAATATTAGTACCTAAAGGGTGAATATTAGTACCTAAAGGGTGAATATTAGTACTTAAAGGGTGAATATTAGTACCTAAAGGGTGAATATTAGTACCTAAAGGGTGAATATTAGTACCTAAAGGGTGAATATTAGTACTTAAAGGGTGAATATTAGTACCTAAAGGGTGAATATTAGTACCTAAAGGGTGAATATTAGTAGCTAAAGGGTGAATATTAGTAGCTAAAGGGTGAATATTAGTACCTAAAGGGTGAATATTAGTACTTAAATGGTGAATATTAGTAGCTAAAGGGTGAATATTAGTACTTAAAGGGTGAATATTAGTAGCTAAAGGGTGAATATTAGTAGCTAAAGGGTGAATATTAGTACCTAAAGGGTGAATATTAGTAGCTAAAGGGTGAATATTAGTACTTAAATGGTGAATATTAGTAGCTAAAGGGTGAATATTAGTACTTAAACGGTGAATATTAGCTAAAGGGTGAATATTAGTACCTAAAGGGTGAATATTAGTACTTAAAGGGTGAATATTAGTAGCTAAAGGGTGAATATTAGTAGCTAAAGGGTGAATATTAGTACTTAAACGGTGAATATTAGTAGCTAAAGGGTGAATATTAGTACTTAAAGGGTGAATATTAGCTAAAGGGTGAATATTAGTACCTAAAGGGTGAATATTAGTACTTAAAGGGTGAATATTAGTAGCTAAAGGGTGAATATTAGTAGCTAAAGGGTGAATATTAGTACTTAAATGGTGAATATTAGTAGCTAAAGGGTGAATATTAGTACTTAAAGGGTGAATATTAGTACTTAAAGGGTGAATATTAGTACCTAAAGGGTGAATATTAGTACTTAAAGGGTGAATATTAGTAGCTAAAGGGTGAATATTAGTAGCTAAAGGGTGAATATTAGTACTTAAAGGGTGAATATTAGTACTTAAAGGGTGAATATTAGTAGCTAAAGGGTGAATATTAGTACTTAAAGGGTGAATATTAGTAGCTAAAGGGTGAATATTAGTACTTAAAGGGTGAATATTAGTACTTAAAGGGTGAATATTAGTACTTAAATGGTGAATATTAGTACCTAAAGGGTGAATATTAGTACTTAAAGGGTGAATATTAGTAGCTAAAGGGTGAATATTAGTACTTAAAGGGTGAATATTAGTACTTAAAGGGTGAATATTAGTAGCTAAAGGGTGAATATTAGAACTTAAAGGGTGAATATTAGTAGCTAAAGGGTGAATATTAGTACTTAAAGGGTGAATATTAGTAGCTAAAGGGTGAATATTAGTACTTAAAGGGTGAATATTAGTACTTAAAGGGTGAATATTAGTAGCTAAAGGGTGAATATTAGTACTTAAAGGGTGAATATTAGTAGCTAAAGGGTGAATATTAGTACTTAAATGGTGAATATTAGTAGCTAAAGGGTGAATATTAGTACTTAAAGGGTGAATATTAGCTAAAGGGTGAATATTAGTACCTAAAGGGTGAATATTAGTACTTAAAGGGTGAATATTAGTAGCTAAAGGGTGAATATTAGTACTTAAAGGGTGAATATTAGTACTTAAAGGGTGAATATTAGTAGCTAAAGGGTGAATATTAGTACTTAAAGGGTGAATATTAGTAGCTAAAGGGTGAATATTAGTACTTAAAGGGTGAATATTAGTAGCTAAAGGGTGAATATTAGTACTTAAAGGGTGAATATTAGTACTTAAAGGGTGAATATTAGTAGCTAAAGGGTGAATATTAGTACTTAAAGGGTGAATATTAGTAGCTAAAGGGTGAATATTAGTACTTAAAGGGTGAATATTAGTAGCTAAAGGGTGAATATTAGTACTTAAAGGGTGAATATTAGCTAAAGGGTGAATATTAGTACTTAAAGGGTGAATATTAGTAGCTAAAGGGTGAATATTAGTACTTAAAGGGTGAATATTAGTACCTAAAGGGTGAATATTAGTACTTAAAGGGTGAATATTAGTACCTAAAGGGTGAATATTAGTACTTAAAGGGTGAATATTAGTACTTAAAGGGTGAATATTAGTACCTAAAGGGTGAATATTAGTACTTAAAGGGTGAATATTAGTAGCTAAAGGGTGAATATTAGTACTTAAAGGGTGAATATTAGTAGCTAAAGGGTGAATATTAGTACTTAAAGGGTGAATATTAGTAGCTAAAGGGTGAATATTAGTACTTAAAGGGTGAATATTAGTAGCTAAAGGGTGAATATTAGTACTTAAAGGGTGAATATTAGTACTTAAAGGGTGAATATTAGTAGCTAAAGGGTGAATATTAGTACTTAAATGGTGAATATTAGTAGCTAAAGGGTGAATATTAGTACTTAAAGGGTGAATATTAGCTAAAGGGTGAATATTAGTACCTAAAGGGTGAATATTAGTACTTAAAGGGTGAATATTAGTAGCTAAAGGGTGAATATTAGTACCTAAAGGGTGAATATTAGTACTTAAAGGGTGAATATTAGTAGCTAAAGGGTGAATATTAGTACTTAAAGGGTGAATATTAGTAGCTAAAGGGTGAATATTAGTACTTAAAGGGTGAATATTAGTAGCTAAAGGGTGAATATTAGTACTTAAAGGGTGAATATTAGTAGCTAAAGGGTGAATATTAGTACTTAAAGGGTGAATATTAGTACTTAAAGGGTGAATATTAGTACTTAAAGGGTGAATATTAGTAGCTAAAGGGTGAATATTAGTACTTAAAGGGTGAATATTAGTAGCTAAAGGGTGAATATTAGTACTTAAAGGGTGAATATTAGTAGCTAAAGGGTGAATATTAGTACTTAAAGGGTGAATATTAGTAGCTAAAGGGTGAATATTAGTACTTAAAGGGTGAATATTAGTACTTAAAGGGTGAATATTAGTACTTAAAGGGTGAATATTAGTAGCTAAAGGGTGAATATTAGTACTTAAAGGGTGAATATTAGTAGCTAAAGGGTGAATATTAGTACTTAAAGGGTGAATATTAGTACTTAAAGGGTGAATATTAGTAGCTAAAGGGTGAATATTAGTACTTAAAGGGTGAATATTAGTAGCTAAAGGGTGAATATTAGTACTTAAAGGGTGAATATTAGTAGCTAAAGGGTGAATATTAGTACTTAAAGGGTGAATATTAGTAGCTAAAGGGTGAATATTAGTACTTAAAGGGTGAATATTAGCTAAAGGGTGAATATTAGTACTTAAAGGGTGAATATTAGTAGCTAAAGGGTGAATATTAGTACTTAAAGGGTGAATATTAGTACTTAAAGGGTGAATATTAGTACTTAAAGGGTGAATATTAGTACCTAAAGGGTGAATATTAGTACTTAAAGGGTGAATATTAGTACCTAAAGGGTGAATATTAGTACTTAAAGGGTGAATATTAGTACTTAAAGGGTGAATATTAGTACCTAAAGGGTGAATATTAGTACTTAAAGGGTGAATATTAGTAGCTAAAGGGTGAATATTAGTACTTAAAGGGTGAATATTAGTAGCTAAAGGGTGAATATTAGTACTTAAAGGGTGAATATTAGTAGCTAAAGGGTGAATATTAGTACTTAAAGGGTGAATATTAGTACTTAAAGGGTGAATATTAGTAGCTAAAGGGTGAATATTAGTACTTAAATGGTGAATATTAGTAGCTAAAGGGTGAATATTAGTACTTAAAGGGTGAATATTAGCTAAAGGGTGAATATTAGTACCTAAAGGGTGAATATTAGTACTTAAAGGGTGAATATTAGTAGCTAAAGGGTGAATATTAGTACCTAAAGGGTGAATATTAGTACTTAAAGGGTGAATATTAGTAGCTAAAGGGTGAATATTAGTACTTAAAGGGTGAATATTAGTAGCTAAAGGGTGAATATTAGTACTTAAAGGGTGAATATTAGTAGCTAAAGGGTGAATATTAGTACTTAAAGGGTGAATATTAGTACTTAAAGGGTGAATATTAGTACTTAAAGGGTGAATATTAGTAGCTAAAGGGTGAATATTAGTACTTAAAGGGTGAATATTAGTAGCTAAAGGGTGAATATTAGTACTTAAAGGGTGAATATTAGTAGCTAAAGGGTGAATATTAGTACTTAAAGGGTGAATATTAGTAGCTAAAGGGTGAATATTAGTACTTAAAGGGTGAATATTAGTAGCTAAAGGGTGAATATTAGTACTTAAAGGGTGAATATTAGTAGCTAAAGGGTGAATATTAGTACTTAAAGGGTGAATATTAGTACTTAAAGGGTGAATATTAGTACTTAAAGGGTGAATATTAGTAGCTAAAGGGTGAATATTAGTACTTAAAGGGTGAATATTAGTAGCTAAAGGGTGAATATTAGTACTTAAAGGGTGAATATTAGTACTTAAAGGGTGAATATTAGTAGCTAAAGGGTGAATATTAGTACTTAAAGGGTGAATATTAGTAGCTAAAGGGTGAATATTAGTACTTAAAGGGTGAATATTAGTAGCTAAAGGGTGAATATTAGTACTTAAAGGGTGAATATTAGCTAAAGGGTGAATATTAGTACCTAAAGGGTGAATATTAGTACTTAAAGGGTGAATATTAGTAGCTAAAGGGTGAATATTAGTACTTAAAGGGTGAATATTAGTACTTAAAGGGTGAATATTAGTAGCTAAAGGGTGAATATTAGTACTTAAAGGGTGAATATTAGTACCTAAAGGGTGAATATTAGTACTTAAAGGGTGAATATTAGTACCTAAAGGGTGAATATTAGTACCTAAAGGGTGAATATTAGTACTTAAAGGGTGAATATTAGTAGCTAAAGGGTGAATATTAGTACTTAAAGGGTGAATATTAGTAGCTAAAGGGTGAATATTAGTACTTAAAGGGTGAATATTAGTACCTAAAGGGTGAATATTAGTACCTAAAGGGTGAATATTAGTAGCTAAAGGGTGAATATTAGTACCTTGTGAAAGTGTACCACCGCAGGGACAGCTTTTGAACCTCTTCTTCAGTATGACAGGTTTAGTTTGTCCCTGATCACAGTGGTGTGTTTGTGTGTGTCAGAGCTGATCTGCGGCGAGCGTCTGCAGGTGCGTGACCTTCGCTCCAGCAGTGCTGTTCTGCAGTGGCGGCCGGTGCTCAGCGGAGGTCTGGGAAACTACGGCCTTTATTACAAGCCCGACCCGGCAGACGGCACGGCAGCATCCATCAGCATCGGCCTCGGCAGTAAACTCACTCTTCCAGGAGACTTCAGCTGGGCTGAACTCACCAACCTGCAGCCTGACACCAGCTACACGGCCTGGCTCGCTCCCGAGAACAACATTCGCTACATGAAGACGCTCAGCGTGAGCTTCAGGACCCTGCCCGGTGAGGACACGCACATCTGTCTCGGGTCAGCTGATCACAAGGGACGCTTTATTATTTTAATGGCCGATGTGATACTGATATCCAGAGAGCAGGGTGGACAGTGTCCGCTGTATTAATTATATTTGTGTTAATATAATATTAAATGGTTCCCATGAGCCAACAGCTCTTATGTTTCCTGAGCATTTGCACAGTCTTTCACAGTGTTTATAATAAAAATAAAAAATATTAATATGTACAATTAATTTGATTTATTTCAATTTTATTAACAATTATTAATAAATATTTTAACAATAATGTATATAATAAACTATTTAATTGTTAAAATGTTTAATACATATTTGAAAATTGTATATAATTTATTTAATTACAAAAAACCATAATGTTTATAAGAAATTATGACATTTTTAAAAATATTATTCAAAATATTAGTCAATATTTTTAACAACAATTTTTTATGAATTAATTTATTACATTTTAACAGTAATGTTTATAATAAAGACATTATAAATTGATTAATTGATAACATTATTAATAAATATTTTAATAATAATGTTTATAAAAACTGTTTCATACATTACTAAACATTAGTAAATAAAACAACAATTTTTACAATACATTAATTAATTGTTAAAAAGTTATTAATAAATCATTTTAACCATTTTAATAATAATTATCATAATAATTAAATGATTAGAAATTAATGAATAATTTTAACTGGAATGTTTATAATAATTTATTTAAACATTATTAATTAACCCTAACCCTAACTAACTCTTAAATTTTAACAATTATTAAAAATGAAATACTAATATATAAATGATCAAAATAATCGAAAGATGGCAAAATTGCTGCACACAAGACATACATTTACATTTAAATGTAAATCTCTCTCCTCCTAGAGCGGTTCGGTCCGGTGACCGTGATGGTGTCAGATTCGGGTTCGGATAGCTTGCGTGTGAGCTGGAGTCCGGTCCAGCCTGAGCAGATCCAGCAGTACCGCGTGGAGTACGGAGAGATTCCCATCGGTCCGGTCCGGAATGTGACCCTGCCCTCCTACCAGAGCTCCGCCCTCCTCACTCAGCTCCTCCCAGACACTGAGTACCTGATCACCGTCACTGCGCTGCACTCCTCCGGCCAGCACAGGGCGATGTCTGTCCGAGGCTGCACACGAGAAGGTACTTAACCTGCTTGAAATTGATACACTTCCTGTTTATGCTAATGAAGCAGCATGCTGATTAGTGAGACCATGTGTTGCAGTTCTCCCGCCGCTCGCTGACCTGAAGTTGACCCCGGTGGGGTGGGGCTCGGTGCAGGTCGATTGGCAAGGACAGGGGGTGGGGCTTCTGGGCTACTGGGTGAGTTGGAAGAGAGAAGATCAGCCTTCGTCCTCCTCTTCCTCGCTGTTCCTGCCGCCACACTCACTGTCCACACGGCTGACGGAGCTGGGCCGCGGCAGCCGCGTGTGTGTGTCGCCGGTGTACCTCCGCGCGCGCGGGGAGGGGCTCTGCTGCACGGCGCACGCTTAAACTGAACTGAGCTCAGTGTTCAAAGAACTTTCAGAACTGGGTTTCTCTGACCACTGCACAGGAACTGAACTGACCTGACTGTCCTTATGCAGCTGAAACTGTTTCTCTGGCTAACGAAAATAATAATTCAAATAAGTGTAAGAATTATGCAATCACATCCTGACACCTGAAAGCTGATTACACAATGTTTCTGTGTTAGATCTGTGTTGTGAGTCATAGTTTATGTGTGTTTACTGCCACCTAGCGAACACCATCACACTGAATATTCCCACTGGATTGATTATGAGATTGAACTGCAATATTAGAACTGCAAATAAAGAACCTTTTAAATCATTTGATTTCATTATTTCATATTGTATCTGTTTATTTCTCACGTCTGAATAAAATGAGGACAGGATTTTTAATTTTTTTTTTTTACAAATATAATGGTAAATAACTACACATGTAAACAGTTTACTCACGTTAATGTTTATTTTATAATTTTGACTATATACACAACTATATTAACTACACACTGATCAGGCGTAACATAATCTGTCACAAAAATGTTTATTTTGTTGGAAAGACGAAGTTATCAGGTGTACTGTAGTAATAATAACATTTGTGTATATTAACTACCCTTAAATTTTAGATGAGTGGGATTTAAACCTATTTATTGGAGTAATTTATCAGGTGGTTATATGTATTGGCTCCCTCGGTACTGCAGATGGCGCTGTGAACCGTGTTGAACTGTATGTATACATCCGCGTGAACATGGCGGCGGCCGCCGGACTGATTCTGCCCGGTGACGGGATCATGATCGCGGGTAAACTCTACTCGGGTGTCGCGCTCACTCTGGAGAACTGCCTGCTGCCCCCCGAGAGCGTGCACTGCAGCCCCTCGCGCGCTCACGGACTGTCCGCGCGCACGGAGGAGCAGCTACGGATCCGGATGTGCGAGATGATCCAGAACGCGGGAGTTCTTCTCCGCCTGCCTCAGGTCCGCGCGGTTCTCTGTTGCCTAGCAACTACTTGTCACCCCAATTCCCTTCTGTGAAAAAAAATGCTTTAGAACCGGGTTAAGCTGACTCTCAGTATGGCCAAAGCGGTAGAGGGGGTTTAGGTTCTGGTCAGACAGATAAACCCAACCCTGGCCAGACCAAGACCAGCAAACCAGGCTCAGTTTTTCAGACTTAAGTTGTTTTGCTAAGCACCTCAGTAGCCGGTTGCATAAACGGCTTAGACTAGTCTTACAACTTAGTAGATTTGAATACAAAAACTAACTGCTAGTTGGCACACTGTTAACCGGCCCCAGACCACAACAACTAGACCGTGTTTACACTAGTATGAGTTCTAAATAAGCCTGACTAATATATCAGTCTGTCACTGATTTCTATACTTGTTTAAGATCACACATCCCTCATTAGCATGAAAACATGGATGTTTTACGACTGTTTTGTCAGGTCGCCATGGCAACGGCCCAGATCCTGTTCCACCGGTTCTTCTACTGTAAATCGTTCGTGAGACACTGCGCGGAGGTGAGACATCTCTAAACTAGCTGTCTGCCTCTCACGCGTGACCACATGACCTTTAACCCTCTCATATTGCAGACGGTCGCCATGGCGTGTCTTCAGCTCGCGTCTAAGATCGAAGAGGAGCCGCGGCGACTGAGGGACGTCCTGAACGTCTTCCACCACCTCAAGCACGCCGTGGGAAACAGGTAACGCCGTTGTTGTGCCGAATTCTGACCCCCGGCAAGTTATTACCCCCCTAGTATTGGTTTAGGAGCAGGTGTGGGGGAGGGGTTAGGATTAGCCAGTCAGGTAGTGATTTCAACAAGGGGGGTAATGATTTGGCAAGGAGTCGAAATTTGGCACAACAGCGCCGCTCACCCGTACAGCGCCAGTCTGGAGTGTGTTCTGAAGCTGCGCTGTCTCCGTCAGGCTCGTCAGCCCCCTGCCGCTGGACGAGGTGTACGTCAGCCGCAAGAGTCACGTGATCAAAGCGGAGCGACGCGTCCTGAAGGAGCTCGGCTTCTGCGTCCACGTCAAACACCCACACAAGGTTAGACTGAGGCTCATTTGCTGCATTTTAGGCCAGGAACGCACTTTTCACGCAAGTCAGCCGACGCATCGCGAACTATAGTTCCGCTAAATCTCTCGAACAGTGCATGTGAGGTAATTTTCGCAGTGTCCATGAAAGTCTGTGTGCAGCCAGGACAGGAGCACGTGTGAGTGCACTCCTCTGCGTAGACATTGGACGACACTTTGAAAGGATTACGAGAACACGCTACAGTAACGCAATAAAATGTAGGGCTATACTACGTGTTTTACGTATCGCTTAACTGTGTGCAAGATGGAGCGGAACGCAAAACACGAAGTATATCTGGGCCTTTAACGTTCATTATTGCATTACTGTAGCGTGTTCTCGTAAACCTTTCAAAGTGTCGTCCAATGACTACGCAGATAAGTAACAGCCCAGGAATACTTTGTGTTTTGCGTTCCACGCCGTCTCGCGCATAGATGAGCGATACGTGAGAAACGTAGCATAGCCTTTAACGTCCATTATTGCGTAACTGAGGCGTGACAAAACTCGCGACTCAAAGGGCTTGCTGTTTTGCGCAGCAAGATTCTTTTCAAATCGCTGCTCCACCATTACAATAGTTGCGCTAATATTCACTTTAGCGCTTCTCTCACAGCACTGCTGGGAATGCAACATGTTCTTGTGTCGCGGTAATCACAATACAGATTGTTTAAAAGCAGCTTTGCAGAAAATGTTTGTTTCAGCGTTACAATTTAGGAAGTAAATTGTGTAATTGTAAATGGAATGATTTGTGGTGCGACACATTTCGTAATGTAGTTTGCCTTCGTGCACGGCGCATGTTTCTGGCCTCACCCTTGTTGTTGGTGTGTACCTGTGCAGGTGATCGTGATGTATCTTCAGGTTCTGGAGTGTGAGAAGAACACCAGACTGCTTCAGATAGCCTGGTGAGATCCTGAACCAGACTTTGAGCTGAAAACCACTGAAGTGTGTTAACTGTAACGCTCCGTCTGTCTCTCTCTAGGAACTACATGAACGACAGCTTGAGGACTGATGTGTTTTTGAGATTTAGCGCTGAAACAGTCGCGTGTGCGTGTATCTTTCTTTCTGCAAGAGTATTACAGGTGAATCACCTTTGAGCTTCTATCTGGTGACGTTATATTCATTCTCATATTGTATTTTCAGAAAGTTTTTGAATATTTTTCAAATTTGTCACTACCGAAACACAATAATAAATAATTTAATAAGAAGGGTCAAGAAGATCTTGTTCACATCTACCTTGTAAATATATATTTTTGCTATTTTTAAAGAAAGTTTTCACAGGTAAATCAATAACAGTTACAATTTTAACAATATTTCAAGTGTGATTTATGAGATTTGTTGTATTTTGAATCCAGTCTTTCTTTGTAAAAGGCATAAAGTTCATCAAACTGATGTCAAAGTGAAGGATTCATTAGTTTGAATAAACATTGAACCAAACACTATAATAACATCTTAGTTGATCATTCAATATACTTTATTTTTGATAAAACACCCCATGTTTCGCTCGTGACTGCACGTTTCCGGTAGTGACAGTAATGTGTTGGTAGTGACCGCAATTTTAACTCACAAACTAAAACATATTAAAACACTAATGATTTGCATAACTGTACTAAAATTGTGTTTATTTCATCCAAATAAATGATCATGTGTTCCCTTTTGTCACTACCGAAACTTGATGCAAATTTTTGATACTTTTTGAGCCTAGCTCAACGATGCTAATCAGCACATGAACATTTTTTGTTTTTTTTACATATAGTTCAAAAATATATTTTTTAAAAGTTGAAATTTAGGGGTCAGGGTTCAAATACTTAATTTGAATACTTAAATGCGTTTTAAAGGTGTTTTTGGGTTGTGGGACAGCAGTTTGCACCAGTTCTGTAGAATGGCCTACATATTATTAACGTTATAAGAACGTTCCATAAACATTATTTTAAGAATGTTTTGTCCTAACATCTATATAACCTTTAAAAAACGTTCCCTGTTAGCTGGCTGGTATCTCTCTGTTGTCAGATCCCTCTGCCTGACCAGCCGCCCTGGTTCTCATTGTTCGGGGCGTCAGAACAGGACCTGATTGAGATCAGCTGCTGTATCCTGCGGCTGTACACACTGCGGTGCGAGTCGCTGACGGCACTGCAGCACCAGGTGGAGGAATCGCGTTTAAAGTTGGATGCTCAATACTACACGAGTAAACCAGGAGGACTGGCGTCCGCGACCGACACCCCGACATGTGATCCGACAGCCGGTTTCTCTCCTGCGTCTAAAGCTGGTGGGTTCATATATACTCTGATCTCACCAGAATGTGTTTCTGTGCGTTCATTCTCTCGTCCTCTCTCAGCGTCTCCTGCAGAAAACCAGAAGAATCACGAATCTCCGCTGTCTCATCTCGCCCTCAAAAATGTCTGTCGAAAGATCACCAGCCGAGAAGGGTGAGCCAGACGTCTTTACAAGAGTTTCAGTGATGAGCTGGGAGTGATATTATTTCTGTAAAAATATACCGCATGCAGAGCGCTGTTATTTCACGTCTCTCTCTCAGTAGGAAGCGTTTGAGTCGCAGCGATGAAAGACGAAGCATCCTGTCACCCCCCAGACGCAGGTAACACCTCACCTGTGGCATGCGCACCTGAATATCACCTGACAGAATAGCCTCACCTGTCTGTCTGTCTTCAGGCGCAGTCGGAGCGTGTCCTCTCCATCGCGGTCCGTTTCTCCTGGACGCTCGAAGTCCTACAGACACCGGCAGAGGGAACGCGAACGAGAGCAGAGAAAGGGACGTTCGTCTCACAGGAGATGATGTCATCAGGTGTGGGGGGGAGTGGCCTAAAACTGACCAATCAGATGAAACCGCTTATATAGATCTAAACTGCCTTGAACAAAGTGTTTTGTATTGTGTATTTTTTAATCTAGTTTGAAATAAAATGGGAGATTTTTAATAACTCTGTGACTCGCTGGTTTTTTTAAAAAAGTTGTGCTTGTAAAATTGCTAAACAGTGAAGAGTTTGTTTGGACCCTTGATATTAAGCCCTGTGGGATCGCGGTGGGCTTACTAATGAATTAGGCTGCTAACTAGCGAGCGTTTAATTAGCCCGGTGGGAACGGTTAATCCCTCGTGTGTCCTAATACACATGTATCTCTGGTGGAATCTCGCCGGCCCCTCACGGTATCTTCTCCTTCACCAGCAGGACCAAGATGGAGCGCATGTTGTGTTGGGTTGATATATATGTGGTAACTGTGGTGATGAGGGTATGAGGTCACCGAGACGTCACTGAGAGAAGCTTCATAAATGCTGGAAAAACCTCAAGCGCTTCGATCACTCGATTGTCCAGTGATCAGGTGAATCATGGCCGCTAAAGCCCCGAGCGCCTCTCAGCGCACGCCGTCGTCTGTGCTCTACATCACCGTGTACCTCATTCTGGTGCTGCTGGGGAACGTGGGCAACACCACGGTCATCGGAGTGGTCGGCGAAAGCCTTCTGCGCGAGCCGGGAGTCGTCCGGAGCTCGGACATCATTCTGGTCAACATGGCTTTCTCCAACCTGATGGTGTCGTTGGCCAGAAACTCTCTTCTGGTGATCTCCGACATGGGAATGGAGGTACGGAAGATTGACTGTATGATGGATGAATGGACTGACCGAGTGTGTTTGGAATAATGATGAAAAAACAATGAAACAACATTCAATGCTAAATGGTTGTAAAGGTGTTAACAAAACATGTATAAATCAACGTTGAGATGTAATTCATCAGCGTTTACTCTATTTGCAAATTCTGAACAAAATTCAACCATGGTCCATGATGTTCACCGACGAATAAACGACAAGATGCTGGTTGAGAATGGAAGTATTATTGTCATGATAAAACCGAGTAAGGACCGTACTCAGAACTTTAGCTAACGTTCTAGCAAGGATCTCTCAAAGTTATGAACAAACGCTCTTCCGGTAAAGGTAATAAAGTGTTCGTTCGGAGTTGTGTGGTCTCAAAACATTAGCATGTTATTTATACGCTTTTTTTTCAGAAACAGTTCAGCTGATATTTATCTGATGTTTCGTCAATGTTACTACTTGTTTCAGAACGTTCCCGTAATGTTTGAAGAATGGAATATTTCCTTTGATGTTCACATAACCTAGAAAAACATTTTAAAAACTTTTGAAAGTTTAGAGAAATAACATTTTCATAACTTAATGAGGACATTACCAAAAAGTTTTTAGAGTATATTTTTGTTTGCTGGATAAAAAGACCTATCAAAACTATTGCCGTCGCTTCAAAAACTATAGAGGGAGATTATACCAGAGTTTGGGAGCTGAACTACGTAAAACCTCGTACTGGAAACCAGTGGAGAGACTGGTGCAGTGGTGCCAAGAAGGCACTCAGAAGGCTGGCAGAAGTTGCAGGCAGGACCGATGGTTCTGGGAGACTCCTGTTGGCGTTTTTTTTCCATTTCCACTGGCATCCCGAGTTGCCTTCCTAAGCTAGTTTTCAGTTGCATAAATTTGGATGGAGCAACAGCATCTAAGATGTAGTAGTTTTAACTGTGTGAAGGAGAATTCTGCTGTCTAGTTTTATTGTTGTGTTTTTTAACTTTATTTGTATGAGGGTGATTGTGATTCTGCCCCAGAAATCATCAGCCTTCCTCTTTCCTCAGGTTTTCCTCAATAAAAACTGGTGTCGTTTCATGATGGGCATCTGGGTTTGGCTCCGCTCTGCAAACGTTTGGTCAACGTTTTTTCTGAGTGCGTTCCACTTTCAAACGCTGCGGCGGGTCGCCCCGGCCGTCACAAACGTGCACGGACACCCCCGGACCCCCCAAATCCCTTATATTCGGGCTGTGCCTCATCTGGAGCCTCAATCTGATCTACGCCATCCCAGCGTTCATCTTCTCCAAGAACGGAGACGAGAACTCCACTGAGGTCAGTCTGTGTCTTTATAGGTCTGAATTTAACTTGTGTGTCTCCTTTCGTTTAACCCTCGACCTCTCGTCCAGTCGCTGATGTTGGTGAGCAGCACCACTCGGCCGCTGTTGGGCTGCATCTGGAGCTTTCCGTCAGTCTACAGCGGCCTGGCCTTCGCCACCTCCTCCATGGTGATCCATGAAACCATTCCCATCTTCCTGATGAGTGCCACTAACCTGGGCTCCCTGTTGACGCTCTACGCTCACGGACAAAACAAGAAGAGCCGCCAAACAGAGTCAGGACGCGCCGGTCATCACCCGGATCCCTGCGGAGCGGCGGGCGGCTAAGGTGAGATGATCTTAACCAAATAAACTGTGTGAAATCAACCCTGCTGTGGGTAAAAGTCGCACCTTTATTTTCAACAATCGTTGGGATCAGATTACATAGAGGTCCATTCTTATTTTCAAATAAAGATCCATCGCTATGCTTCTCCAATATCTCTTAGACATATTTTATTATGGTTTAAGTTCCCTTAGGAAATTATATTACTCAGCAACCAGTTTTTATCTAAAGCAAATTTTAAAAACATTATATAGTTTTTTTTTTTTTTTTGACTAGTTACTTGCTATAAAAAATAGCCAATGAAGCGTTAAAACACCAACCAACCATTTGCGTCCACAAAGACCTCCCAAAATGGCTTGACAACTGCATTTTCTGTGTTGATGCACTTACCGGATAAACAAATGGATACGCCTCCCAGTGCAAGATGATGTCATCAGTAGTTGTGGTTCGTTTTCTCGACAGAGACTTTAAATATCTAATAAAAATAAAGTTCATTTTTTATTGGGACACTAGCATATAGATGAATGTTTCAATGTCAATTTGGATGTCATTGGTTCCTTCAGATCTACTGGTTGGTAGGAATGTTGTTTCAGGACCAACAAGACCTACTATGCAAGACCCAAACTTTAATTATACCATGATGATGTCATTTCCTGAAACTAATGATCTTCACGGATGGCCATGATTCTGTGCGAAGCGTCCCATAGGAGCTCATGCTCTCGCTTGAGAGCAAGTTGGTTCATGTTTTTGGTTCTCCAGTGAGTGTTTCTACAAGAAAGTCGGGTTATTGGTTAGGCAGGAATAGATCAGGTGGTTTTTAAATTGATATCACCGAATGACACTTCTCTTGTGTTTGCTCAGGTGATTCTGGCGCTCAATATCCTCTTCATTTCGTCTTGGGGCACCAGCATCATCTCGGTCAACTACTTCAACTATAACCGCGGATCTTCTGCAGAGTTCCTGCTCATCGTCGCTCGCATTGCGAACATCACCTTCATCGCGCTGTCGCCCATCGTCCTGGCCGTGGGGCACCGGAGACTCCGAGCGTTTATAAAGTCAATCCTGTCGCGTGTAGTCTGACAGACAACTCTCTGTGGACAGATATCAAAGACAGAGTGTTTATGTGTGTCACATTATTTATTTTTAATAAAGTTGCACGTATTTACTCAAGAACAAAGCCTCAGCGTTGCTATTCAGAATCCAGTTGCAGATCCTTGAATTTGAATTGACCGATCAAACAGGATGCATTGAATTTAAGGAAGTAGAATTATTAATGCACTGCATTATATTTACATTTATTCATTCAGCAGACACTTTTATCCAAATGCATATCAAATCATATAATGCAACTGCTATAAGAGGAGTGAGTGTTAAATAAAATATTAAACATGACATGAAAAATCAGTCAGAGGAATCTTCCTGAAGGTTTGTATTGTCTTTCTCTAGTCTGTTATTGTATACTGACACTGATGCGTCCTTATTTCTCACGTTATACCTTTCTTATTTCATATGTCTGCTGTAGGGCCGCTGTCATTGGACGAATACAATAAATCGCTTCTGTTATAATCAGCGAAGGGTTTGCACTGTGGGCAGCTTCATTGATTATAATGGGAGTGATTTAACTGTGTCACGTCACGTCGCACCACAGTGTCCGACAGAATATGACACCAGGTAAACCTGTGTTTCTTTATTCTTGGACTAAATCACGTTTTCTTGCCATAAAATGGTTATCTTGCAACAGATTCCAGCGCTTTCCTCCTAAAACAGTTTTAAGTTTGTTTGTTTGTTTTTTCTCCTTTGGATTTTATCATTTGGGTTAAACGTGTAACCCAGACTGCTGGGTTAACTCTGCAACCCAGTTATTATTATGATAGACTGACACAGCAAGTTCTCTGTCCTATATTTACCCACCAGATTGGGTTGTTTTTTTAAACCCAGCATTTTTTAGATGGCAGAGTCTTCAAAATGGAGCCAAAGCAGCACACAAGATGGATGCCGTAAACAGGAACATGTAAGAAGTTCTCGTCTTGTACATTGTGTTATGAAATGTCTGTCCCAGCGTCAGATCTGTGTTGTGAGTCATATTAACAGCAGTCTTGACATGTGTTGATGTCTGCTCACACATGTGAGGGTCTGATATGTGTGTCTACTGCCACCTAGCGATCGTCAAACAGCATAATCACACTGAACGTTACCACAAGATTGATTTAACTGATAATCCTTAACTAGGTAACTGAGATGTTGAAGAATGAACTTTGGAAATGATATAATAATGCCTGAGTTTTTCGTATTTAAACTCAAATTTCATTTTACACGTCTGAATGAAATGCATTTGCTTCTATTTTCACATGAGGAGAAGAAGATATCCTGTATTAAACCTTACCGTGATTAGCTGTAGTTTCAGTCGAAACACCATCCATCTATGTGTCGTGTTTACCTCATCACTCTGAATCTGATGATGTCTTTCGGCGGGAGATTCTCCAGCGCTCTCTGAGGTAAATCTCTTGACTAATTTAACAGTCGCGACGCGTTAAAGCGACTGATACGACGTACAGTCTCTCACAAATCAATCATTTTTTTATTATTTTATTACTTTGAAAACTTTTGTAACATTTTAAAATCATACGTCGTCCTTTTGCAGTTTAAAGGGCGCGCGCCGTTTCACGAGCCACCTTCGCGCGCTTTCTGTGGAAGCACACTTATTGATTAAATGAGGAGCGCGCATCAAAATATTCCCTGTTTACACAACTTTACATCGCAATGCATCCCTGTAGGTTTGTATATAAAATATGTATTATCCCTCATCCATTCACCAAATCTTCTGTAGGGTCGCGTATGGAAGCCTATTTATGCTATAAGAATAAAAACATGCTTTTGTAAATCATAATTATGAGATATTATTACAGTTATTAGATGAAAAATTCGAAATGATGACATTTAATGTTTAATTTTGACTTTTCATCTCATAGGCCTAATTAAGACTTATATCATATTTATGATTTATGAAAGCATGTTTTTTCCCCCTTATGTGCTGGAAAAGGGCTTCCATAGTTGCGGCATATATATCGTGATATATTTAAGTTAATACTAATTGGCATACTCAAAACTCTATCTATTTTAACTGATTTTTGTGATGTTTATATATAAAATAAATGTGTTTGAAACATCTTTTTTTTCTCAGATTCAGATCCGGATGTCTTCAAGGGTCAGAGGTCATGGTGTGTCCTCTCCTGGACACAGTGCGGAAAAATAATGTAAAATGGAAGTGTCATAATAATTGCCACGATTGTGTGATAGATAGATAAAAATGTGTAAAAGTACATTACGAATAAGACACAATTTACACAAAGTACATGACACTACACAGGATCAGTAGTTTATATGTCGAGAAGATCGATCTTTCTTACTAGTCGGTACAAAGACCGAAACTTAAGTTGTTAAATCATTGCTCCAACAACTCCAAGTGTACGGCTGTTTTTGGACCCACACTCTGTGGAATTGTGGTGGGCTTACTAATGAATTAGGCTGCTAACTAGTGAGAGTTTAATTAACCTGGTGGGGATAGTTAATCCCTCGTGCGTGAAGGTGCAAGTTCAGCTCATGTATCCCAAAACATCCATATCTCTGGTGGAATCTCACCTGCCATTCACGGCATCTTCACCTATGACAGCAGGACCGGGATGGAGCGGATGTTGTTTTGGGTTGATATTTGTTTGGCAACCATGATCCATAAAAGGGGCTTGCGGTCGGTGGGTGGAGAGGGAGGCGCTGGGATGGAGATATTACAACATCACTGAGACGTTCTGAGAGAAGCTCCGTTTATGATTGAAGTCTGAAGAAGCTTGAACTCTCGAATGGCGATCAGAAGAAACATGGCCCCTCAAAGAAAACCCTCAAGCGTCAGTCAGCGCATCGCTTCATCTCCTTTCTACTTCGCCCTCTACGTCATTCTGGTGCTGCTGGGGAATGTAGGCAACACCACGGTCATCGGAGTGGTCGGCGAAAGCCTTCTGCGAGAGACGGGAGTCGTCCGAAGCTCTGATGTGATCCTGGTCAACATGGCTTTCTCCAATCTGATGGTGTCGTTGGTGAGAAACACGGTTGTGATGGTGTCCGACCTGGGAGTGGAGGTACGGCAGAATTACCGCATGGAAGGACGTTTGGTTGGATGGATAACTGTTAATGAATGGATAGATGTTGAGGTATGGAGATGGGATTGCAGACGGGGTTTAATCTCTACAACCAAACCACTGAAATGAGTGTGAACCCAACCCGGTGTCTTTTTGGTCCAGCTTTGTGAAGGCTTCAGATTCCTCATTTAACAAGCTCACAGACCTACTGATTCGTTCTCCAGAGTTTAATTCGTTCATAGTCAGAGTTTGATTCATTGTTTAGAACAATCAAAACACCAGTTGGACTCAAAACCAAGTGTCATTTATTTGAAAAGAAACAGCTTTACAATCAAAACATTTGACAGCCAGGAATTTGTTGGGTTTGAAATGCTTACACTAGGATTCTCTGCACCTGGGTTTCCTTTGATAGGACAACTGCGTGAACTGTATTCACTCTCAAAACTGCTAATGACGACTGTTTTATGCTCCGTACCAATTTTCAATCATCAACATGTCTGTTTCCCCACAGATTTTCCTCTCTAGAGACATGTGTCACCTTATGATGGGCATCTGGGTTTGGATCCGCTCAGCAAACGTTTGGTCGACGTTCTTTCTGAGCGCGTTCCACTTTCAAACGCTGCGTCGGGTCGCCCCGCCCGTCATCAGCCTGCACGGCCCCCGCGGGCCCCCCAGATCCCTTATCCTCGGCTTCGGCCTCATCTGGAGCCTCAATCTGATCTACGCCATCCCAGCGTTCATCTTCTCCAAGAACGGAGACGAGAACTCCACCGAGGTCAGTCTGCGTCTTTATGATCAGCATTTAGCTTGTGTATGACTGTGTTCAACCTTTGACCCTTCCTGCAGACGCTGATGTTGGTGAGCAGCACCACTCGGCCGCTGATGGGCTGCATCTGGGACTTTCCGTCAGCCTACAGTGGCCTGGCCTTCGCCACCTCCTCCATGGTGATCCATGAAACCATTCCCATCTTCCTGATGAACATCACCAACCTGGGCTCCCTGTTGACGCTCTACGCTCACGGACACACGCGGAACGCTGCCAACAAGAGTCAGGATGCACCGGTCGTCACCCGGATCCCTGCGGAGCGACGGGCGGCTAAAGTAAGTGTTAACTGTCAGCCGCACAGGACTTGGATTGTACTTTATGAATGCTTATTTTTAAAGAGACACTGAGAAGTGAAAAGCTTTCGAATGGTGCGTAATTTATGATGATTACTTGGGGGAAATGGTAGTAGCAGGACACTGACAGTTAACAGATGAAACACTACTAACACACCTTCTCTTGTGTTTGCTCAGGTGATTCTGGCGCTCAATATCCTCTTCATTTCTTCTTGGGGAACTAACGTCATCTCGGTCAACTACTTCAACTATAACCGCGGATCTTCCACGGAGTTCCTGCTCATCATCGCTCGCTTCGCTAACATGAGCTTCATCGCGCTGTCGCCCATCGTCCTCGCCGTGGGACACCGGAAGCTCCGAGCGTTTATAAAGTCAGTCCTGTCGCATCTCTATCCGTTTGGATAGACTTCAGACATCAAAGACATGTCGCACTGTGAAACTGTCGCATTTGAATTCACACCTTTTTATTTGTCAATAAACCTGAAGACATCTTGTTTGGAATCCAGTGTTGTCTTTCAGTGATTTATTTGTCTTGTGTCTGTTGTTTGCGGCCGTTTGACTGATTAAACTTGTGAATGAACTAATGTTTTTCTCTAAGTCTATATGTGCGTGTATGCAGTATTTAAATGAAGTCATGGTCATTATGCTACACAAAGTAGGCAGAAAATGAACGTTTATTTAAAGGGAAGTGTGTAAATTCTGAACAGGCACTGTTGTGTTTGAAAGCATCACAGACACACACATTACATCTTCCAGCCTACAAATCCTGCTTTACTTACACAGATTAACAACAAACCACTGACACTGTGGATCATATAAAACCATCATTTATTTGAACTCAACAGATATTCAGATGATTAAACGCTAATGAAAAATGCACACATGAACAGCAGAAATCAGAACATTCTTAAGTAGGTTTTTTGGGTACAAACCTTAAAACCAGATTTGTGTTTAAAACAAGATTTATTGCAATAAAACACTGTAGATCATCACTGGAACTGAACAACTTTATTAGGCTCAGACTTATTCAGATTTAATAACATGAATGCGTGATTATCTTATCTATGGAAGCCCATTTCTGCCACGTAAGAAAAGAATCATGTTTTGGTAAATTATAATTAAGACTTAAAAAGTCAAAATAATAACGTACTAATTTCGTAATTATGAGGTGAAAAATTGAAATGATGGCAATGTAAGTAATAATTATGACATAGTGATAATTTTGATATTTTGTATCATAACTAGGATATAAATCAAAATTATGGAATCATGGCATAAAAGGTTGAAATTATGACAAAATGTCAAAATTGTGACTTTAATTTATAAATATGAGATTAAAAAGTCAAAATTATGGCATCATAGAAATATAAGTGATCATTAGGACATACAACGTCATAATTGTGATATAGCTAGGACATAAAACGTCAAAAAAGATAAAAGTTGAAATTATGGCATAAAAAGCAAAACTGACAAAATGTCAAAATTATGAATTACAACATACTAAGTGATAATTATGACAAAAAGTCAAAATTAGGACATACTAAGTCAATTTTGAGATAAAAGTCAAAATTGTGACACAAAAAAATCAAAATTATGGCATTATCAATATAAGTGATAATTAGGACATACAAAGTAACATGTTTAGCACTTTATATCATAACTAGGACACAAAAAGTCAAAATGATGGCATAAAAAATTGAAATTATGACACTAAGTCATAATTATGAGATTAAAATGATTCAATTATCAAAATTATGAGATAAAAGTCAAAATTGTGACAAAAAAAAAGGTCATATGCCATAATTAAAAAGTCAAAATTATGGCATCACAGGAATATAAGTGATAATTAGGACATACAAAGTCGTAATTTTGAGATTATAGCTAAGACATAAAAAAAAATTATGGCATAAAAAGCTAAATTGATCAAATGTCAAAATTATGAATTATACATAGAAAGTCAAAATTAGGACATACTAAGTTTTATTTTTGAGATAAAAGTCAAAATTTTGAGCATAAATCAAAATTAGGACATACTAAATCTAAATTATGAGATGAAAAATTGAAATTATGCCATAATGGCAATATAAGTGATAATTAGGACATTTTGATATTCTAATTAGGACATAAAAAGTCAAAATTATGATATAAAAGTGAAATTATGAGATTAAAAAGTTGTGGCATAAGTGATAATTAGTACGTATTTTGACATTTTAAATCACAACTAGGACATAGAAAATTAAAATTAGGAGATAAAAGTCATGACCTTTAATTACGATTTACGAAGCATGATTTTTATTGAATGTGGGCTTCCATACTCATCACCTCATGTCTGCTCCCATATATAAGCGCATCTATGAATCTGTGTCCATACATCACGACCAGCCCTAGATCGTTTGAACATTCGGCGCGTGCTCGAGTCGCTCTTACCGGTTCGCGCGGGTCACTTTTTTGTGCTCTGTGCTGTTTTCACAGCCGTCTCCGCCGTCTGTCTGCTGTTGTCCGAGCGTTTCTCCTCGGGTCGTTTGATCCAGCGCGCCCACCGCTGCAGAATCCCGCCGATCCTCCGCCGCAGTTTCCCGTGTCCGAGCGCCACCACCAGCGGACTGAAGCCCACGAAGAGCGAGGCCGAGAAGTGCGCCACGGTCAGCAGTCCCTCCGTGTGCTTCCCGCCGTTGTGGTTGTAGTAGGTGACGGCGGCAACCTGCAGCACCCAGCAGCCCACGAACAGCACCACCAGAGCCATGATCACGTGACCCGCCTTCCTCTCGCTGGACACGTGCAGCTCGGCCGAGCCGCCGGCCGCCACCGCCCGGATGTGCTTGGCCAGCGCGTGCAGCGTCGCCAGGTTGGTGCCCACCATCAGGATCAGCGGCATGACCTCATTGAGCGCCAGCGACGTGGAGGCGAAGGCGTAGCCCTGCTGGTTGGTGGGAAACTCCCACACACAGCCCAGCAGGGGGCGTGTCGTGCAGCTGATCACCATCAGCTCCACCGTGGCGTTTCCGCGCACGTGAGTGGTGTAGACCAGCGCCGGGAGGGAGAAGAGCAGGTTGACGGCCCACACGGCGGCCAGGAGCGCCCAGATGCGCAGACGCTCCCGCCGCTGGCCCAGCGGACCCATGGAGATGTGCTGCCGCCGCAGGGTGGCGCAGTGGAAGCCGCTGAGGGCCAGCGTGACCCAGCAGCCCACCGCCCGCCACCACACCCACAGCAGCATGAAGACGCGGCACCAGCCGGACGACAGCCACACCTCCAGACCCAGATCCGACACGAAGATCGGCACCGTCCGGAAGACCGACGTCAGCAGGTTCGCCATGCACAGGTTGACCAGGATGGTGTCGGACGGCGGCAAGTGACGAGAGGAGCTTTCCTTAGAGCACTGAAACACCTGAACACACACAAACACAGAGAAAAGAGCGGGAAAAACTCTAAGAATCTCACATCAACACGTTTCCCAAAAGCATAATAAGCCTAGAAGCGTTGCCACCAATGGTCTCTGCGATCAATTTAGGCTTACGATGTTTTTGGAAAAACGCAGCCCAGGTCATGCGTTTCTTATTCATATCCGGTTCATACTAAGTCATAATTTCAAATTTTTGTAAAGTCAGAATTTCGAAAATTGGACAAACGGTCTAGGAGGAGTTAGAAAAAGTAGATTTTGAAAGAAAATCAAAATGGCGGACAGGAAGTTTGGCAAAACTGGTATCTATGTTCAGGGCATAGTGCCGAAGACACATACTGAGTTTCGTAACGATTACGCTAATGCGTTCATAAAATACCGCATTTTATGACAAACTTCAAAATGGCCAATATGGGAAATATCATTCGACTCAGCACGAATCTAATGAGACCTGACTTTTGTCTTAATTTTGACTATTAACATGAATTTAATTTAAATCTGCATAATTACTGCCATGACATTTAAATACTTTACAATTTTTTTTCACATCACATTAATTAGAATTTAATTGTCATGAAAATTATGAAATCATGTTCTAAAACGAGCTTCCTGTTCTTTATGCGAGATATAAAAATTAATATTTTTTTTCCTTCTGATTCTTAAACTGAAGACAAGCAAACGCTCGTCTGTATGATTCGCACTCATTAGTGTTCTTGGAATAAACACGTTTATTTCTGATTGATCTGATAGTTTCTCTCTCACCACATAGATGACCAGAATGTTCCCTATGATGCCAGAGAACACCAGCAGGCCGAAGAGGATGGCGTCCACCGTCAGCACCTCAGACATGTCTATCTCTCTCACGTCTGTCTGTCCATCGTGCGCGAGGCCGCGGGTCGTTGTGTCGCGCGCGTTCACATCAGCTCTGAATATAAACGCGAACGCACGCTCAGATGCGCAACCTCGTGTTTTCAGGCTCCATTAAACTTTGCAGTTATTCAGGCTTCTGAGGCCTTTGGGATTTTAATCTTTAATCAATTATTAAATGCCTGAGTGACGATAAACTCAGTTTAATGATAATGCGATTGTTGAACATCCAGTGAAAACTATAGAATAAACATTCTTTATTTTTTATTTTTTATTGACTTAAATAATGATTTGATGTATTAATTTGTTGTCTTTTCGTTGTTTTATGAATTAATTTGTGTTTCGTTTTTAGCATTTAATACAGGAAACGTTCTGGCAATGTTCTTTCAAAGTTGAACAAACGTTCTTCCAGTAACGTTAAAGGAACGTTCGTTCAAATTAGACTATCTGGTCTAATCCGTAAATTTACTTCCAGAAACAAACCCATCCTAATTTACTGGAGTAAAAGTCTTATTAAATCCTGTGAGTGTAAAGTGCTGATGAAGATCGGGCTCTTATACTCAGGGGTCTGATTAAACTGTCTGATTCTGCATGTTCCCATCGTTAGGCGAAGCGCTGACTCAATCCTCCAGATGAACACTCGTGTGTTTGTGTGTTTGACCGGCATCTCAATCACTGACTCAAGACATCTCATTATATCATGATGACGGGGAATATTTCATTCGCTCACTGGCCGCGCGCACGTCATTCTTACGCAGGTTTGTTCCCGCCTTTTTATTTACCTACCTTATTTTACAGCGCTGATAAATTATTATAGTCCACTCTTAATATTTATCTGAGAAGCGTTGTGAATCACTGCTGATGAACACTAGATGGCGTCATATTGAATAGAATAAACACTATAAATAATGCTAAATACACAAAACTGAGCTTTCCTCACACAGAAGAACAATCTTTCTGGTGTCTGTCTGCCACGTGGAAGACAGGTTAGCTACTCGTGTTTTTCAGGGTAGGTTTATTTTTTTATTTTTAAGTCAGGAATTTATAAATAGCATGTTGATGTATCATATGTTTTCGCGTATTTTCAGTAAAACAATGAATATAAAATCCGTGAAAAAACACACAAAGTCAAACCTATTGCTTCTACTCCAGTAATATCACAGAATGACCATTGTACGTGTCCAAAATACGCCTAAACCAACATTTTGTAGGTTATTTTTGCAAATACTCAAATTTGTTACCATGTAGATCTTCCCCAACGCGATCGTTGGTTAATTTAAGTACTTGGAATGATTAATGACATGAATTTCTAAAATTATAAGTGTTTTGTAGAATTGTTGAACAAATTGTCTGGTGCTTGACAGAGATATAGTGAGAATGAATGAAAAGCGAGAGGAAGTATGATAATTAGGGATTTAGCGCGCGCGCGCGCGCGCACAGACACATGCGCGCTCTCCTTCGGCGGCTGCAGCGGAAGGTTTTCTCTGAGGTAATCTTTATATTTCCATCTTTATTTACATCAGATCCTTATCAGTCTGCTTAATAATGATATTCGAGGTTGTTAAGTTCGTCTTTTATTCAGAGATTTCATTTATTGTTTATTCGAGGTCAGTGTGTGCAGCATGAGTCGGTGTTTTGAGTTCGGTTCATTCTGGTTTTTTTTTTTTTTTTGCAGGTCGTCGCGCGCATCGGTGTGATGGCGACCGCACGCGCTCCGGTATTCTCCACATCTGTCCGCCGTTTGTGAACATATAAGCGATAAATCAGACATGGCAGGCCAACAGGGATCGGTCGTCCTCCGCTGCTGCTTCGCTGTTCTGCTGCTTCTTAGCAGTGCTTTACCGAACCGGACCAGCAGCGTCCGTGATGCGCAATACAGTAATAATACCAATAAATTCGACTCTGAGCGGATACCAAAGCTACAGGACAACAGCACTACTGTGAGACAGTGGCGTGTTCTGGGTGAAGTTGGACCGCTGTGCGCCTACCGCACTCTTGACGCAGGTGACCCCGGGCGTCTGTGCTTCCGGTACACCCTACCGGACTTCAGGTGCGCCGGTGCGTCCTGTCGACAGGTGAGCTCACCTGACGGACAACTCACCGCCAACATCCTGTCCAACGGAAGTGTGTTTATTCAGTGGACGGCTCACGCCCCACCAAAGAGCCCCGCACCGGGGCAGGCGGGCGGCTTCAGGCTCAGCTGCTGGTGGAACGGCAGCTACACGCAGTTCGAATGCGCCGTCGTGCATTTAGGCAGCAGCTGCAGGGATTATTTACTCAACGAGCTGCACGCCAACGTGCCGTACCGCCTCTGCGTGCGGCCCTACGCCCTCGACCAGGCCGAAGCCTGCGTGGAGTTCAGCCTCCAGCCCAGCGGGATGCAGGACATCGTTATCGCCATGACAACAGTGGGCGGAGCCATCTGCGTGATGCTGGTCATCATTTGTCTGCTGGTGGCGTACATCACCGAAAACATCATGAACCCGACGCTGACGGCGCAGCACTCGCACAGATCGCACCTACACACACACCTGTGAAAAGAAACATCGCTATCATCACGCAAACGATCACAAACAAAGTGCAGAATTTGTATAGAAATGCTGCGCCGCTCCAGAGAGTAACACTACTTACACACAGGCTGTGTTCGGAATGGGATACTTTACTGAATATTGTGTACGATAATTCTTCAGTAGTACACAATAGCATCATGTTGCATGTGAGTGGCGTCCACTATGTTCTAAAAACGTTGTGGGAACGCTGATTTGCAACGTTTCTAATGTGGCGTAATTTGAATGTTATTTAAAAGGTCACGCAAGTATAATAACCTTATTTTTACTCACAATGTACCATTGTTTGAACGTTTGTTAATTCGCAAAATTCCACGAACTTTAACATCAACATATATATCAGTGACATCATAAGGAATGTTGTTCTGTCAGCATTATGATAACATTCATCACGTACAAATAAGATGTTCCAAGAGCATTGGTGTAAGGACGTTTTCTCTCAGCGTCATGAGAACGCATATCAAATATTTTGATATTATAACTAGGACATAAAAAGTCAAAATTAGATGAAAGTTAAAATTATGGCATAAAAAACGGAATTGACTAAATGTCAAAATTGTGAATTATAACATACTAAGTGATAATTATGAGATAAAAGTCAAAATTGAGACCAAAAAAAATAAAAAAATCTAAATTATGGCAATATAAGTGATAATTAGGACATACAAAGTAACATTTTTAACAGTTTATATCATAACTAGGACACAAAAAGTCAAAATTATGGCATAACAATTTGAAATTATGACAAAATGTAAAAATTACGACACCAAATTCAGAATTATGAGATAAAAAAGTCAAAATTATGGCATCATAGCAATATAAGTGATAATTAGGACATGCAAAGTCATCATTTTGGTATAACTAGGACATAAAATTATGAATTATAACATACTAAGTGATAATTAGGACAAAAAGTCAAAATTAGGACATACTAAGTCATAATTATGAGATGAAAAGTTGAAATTGTGATAAAAAAATCAAAACGGATTAAAAAGTCAAAATTATGGCATATAAGTGATAATTAGGATTTTAACATTTTATTTCATAACTAGGACAGAAAAAGTCAAAATTATGGCATAAAAGTTTGAAATTATGACATAATTATGAAATTAAAAAGTCAAAATTATGGCATTATAGCAATATAAGTGATAATTAAGACATGCAAAGGCATAATTTTGATATAACTAGGACATAAAATATCAAAATTATGAGATAAAAGTATTTTGACAGAGATATTGACAAAATGTCAAAATGATGAATTATAACACAAAGTCAAAATTAGGACATACTAAGTCATAATTATGAGATAAAAGTCAAAATTATGAGCATAAATTGAAATCAGGGACATACTAAATCTAAATTATGAGATGAAAAGTTGAAATTGTGACAGAAAAAAATCAAAAGGATGAAATTAAAAAGTCAAATTGTGGCATAAACAGCAAAACTGACAAAATGTCAAAATTATGAGATTTAAAAGTTATGGCATTATAACAAACAAAGTAACAATTTTGACATTTTATATCACAACTAGGACCTAAGAAGTCAACATCGTTGTCTCATGAGAGCGTTCCAGGAACATTAAGGATGTTTTCTCTCAGCATTGTTGAAAGAAAACTAAAAACATTCTACCTAACATGTACATAACCTTCAGAAAACGTTGTGGGAACGTTGGCTGTTAGCTGGGCGGTTCTCAGAAAAGTTTAAAGTGTTACCAGTTCAAATAATGAGTTGAGAAAGAAATGAGATTACTTTCATCACACTCAAAATGGGAGGTCTAGTCAGACGCAGTGCATTGTGGGACACAGTATACTGCAGCAATAGTAGAAATAATATTGCAGTGTGCTATTCCGAACATAGCCATACACTATATCCAAGCTTTTTTCCCTGTGTTTATGTGCATTTTCATCTATAGTCTCGTTTAATAATCCCATTTACCAAATACTGTGCACTCACTGATATTTAGACTGATAGCTATAAATATTTGTTTTAGAAATGCAAGTCATTGAATCGGTAACTGCATATGATGACTTCGTGTAAGGTAATAATGAAGATTTTTAAGTGATCTGACTGTAGTATTAAGGAAGAAAAGCTGCTTTCCTTTTATTAGAAGGATGCTGTAGTTTTGTACTCTAATGTTGTGTCAAACCCAATAATTTACAGTATGCCTTATCTTTACACAAAGTTATTAATATTCACCAAAATAAGGACCCACTGACTGGCTGAACAGTCGTTTGAATACTGTGCTTTTTCTCTGTAATACAAACCTTTTTGTGTCAATAAACGAGGGGTGAATTTAATAAAGTTTTATTGCTTTTTTGCTCTTTATATACACAAATTACACTGCCATCCAATAGCAAAATGAAGTATGATAAAGACATCACAGGACCTTTTCGTACCAAATAATACGTCATTTGATTCGCTTCTGTGAGGCTCCGCCCACCCCTCCTCCCCCTATTGTGACGCCTCACTGACAGCTGCGCAGCTCATCCGCCATTTTCTTCCCCTCAGCGGATCCGTGAGGAGCTGTCGAACCGAGCTCTCGTGTCGAATCGTTCCCCTCAAACTCGCTCCACTTTCACCGGGCTTTAGCTAGCGATGCCGGCCCATCCGCTGCGTGTCGCGGTCGTGTGCTCCAGCAACCAGAACCGCAGCATGGAAGCGCACAACATCCTGAGGTAACGACGAGAAAAAAAACGAGCCGAACCCAGCCGAACTTGAGCCCAACGCTCCGCCGGGTTTCTTTATCAATTCGTCGTTCTGTATTTTCGGATGGTCCAAAAACCGGATCGCAGTCGTCATATCGCGAGAAACGAACCGAGGGGGATCACGAGAATCATTACATAAACATATTTTATATTTACGCTAGTTTACAGAAAAGAAACGCGTCGAGAAACACGGAAGCAGACGAAGATCTTCTAAAAACGTGAAATCGAAAAAAGACAAAACAAGAGAAAGTTCTGGAACAAACTAGCCGGACCAACCAAATTATAAAAGGCTTTTATTAATTAATACAGGGTTAATGATGGTTCCCTTACAAAAACGCAGTACAGTGATGCCATCAGATGGTAATACCATGGTACTGATCCATTACATATTCATGCACCATCAGAGAATACCAGTACACGGTACCATTTTGTTAGCCATAGATAAAATTAGTATGGAAAATTTCAGGTGAGTCTAGTGTTTATGTTCAGTGGCCGGTTGCATAAACTGCTTAAGACTGGTTTTGAAAAGCTAGTCATATTACAACTTTTTTCTTCAAGACTCGTCATAACGTTTTAAAGCCAGTTATAATAAGGTAGATTGGTCTGATTTTTAATTAGAAAAGATTAGTTTTTTGTCTATTAGTTCTTAAAGGATTAGTTCACTTCAGAATTTACTCACCCCCCATCTCATCCAAGATGTCTTTCTTTCTTCAGTGGAAAAGAAATGAAGGAAAACATTCCAGGATTGTTCTCCATATAGTGGACTTCACTGGGGTTCAACGGGTCCAAATGTCAGTTTCAGTGCAGCTTCACGATCCCAGACGAGTCTTATCTAGAGAAACCATCGGCCATTTTATAAAATTATGTACTTTTTAACCACAAATGCTGCTCTGTGATGCGCCACGCATGATGTAATCATGTTGGAAAGGTCACGTGACGTAGGCGGAAGTACCGCGGTAGAGCGAAAAACATCTAATTTTCTCCTCCAACTTCAAAAGGCCGTTTGACTTAGTCTTTGACGTTTGCTTTGTAAACACTGGATCGGTACGTCACGTGTGACCTTTCCAACATGATTACGTCATGCGTGGCGCATCACAGATCAGTGCAAGACGATCATTTGTGGTTAAAAAGTATATAATTTTATAAAATGTCCGATGGTTTCTCTAGATAAGTCCTCGTCTGGGATCGTGAAGCTGCACTGAAACTGACATTTGGACCCGTTGAACCCCAGTGAAGTCCACTATATGGAGAACAATCCTGGAATGTTTTCCTTCATTTCTTTTCCACTGAAGAAAGAAAGACATCTCGGATGACATGAAGGTGAGTAAATGATCAGGAAAGTTTCATTCAGAAGTGAACTAATCCTTTGAGATACAATCTAGGCTAGTTTACGCAACTGTCCCCAGGTTGATCTAGGTGAGGTAATTGATCTCAGGTAAGTCAACACAGGTCGAACAGGATTTTTCTTCACGTCTGTTCTGTCCACGTGTGTTTGCTGTTCTTATCTGTTGTGATTTCTCACTGTCTCTCTTGTTATTTCTCCAGCAAGCGAGGGTTTGATGTGCGTTCCTTCGGCACGGGAACCCATGTGAAACTCCCGGGACCCGCTCCGGACAAACCCAACATTTACGACTTCAAAACCACTTATGAGCAGATGTACAACGACTTGGTCCGTAAAGACAAGGAACTGTATCCCTAGCGCATACACAGAAACACACCTGACAGATCTGACCAACAGGACCCTCCAAAAAAGAGACAAAACCCCCGATTGATTAATTGACAGGAAACATGAACACTGACAAAGCTTCTTAAAGGGTTCGTTCACCCCAAAATGAACATTGTCATTAATCACTCGCCCTCATGTCGTTCCAGAACCGTGAGACCTTCGTTCATCTTCAGAACACAAACTAAGATATTTTTGATGAAATCCGAGAGGTATCTATAGACAGCAATATAATCAAGGTCCAGAAAGGTACTAAAGACGTCATTAAAACAGTCATGTGACAATCAGCTTTGGCGTTCGGACGTAAACACGGAAGCTTCACCGTGATTACTGCGTCACCTGCGTAAGGTAATAAAAGAGATTGTTGAATAAAGTTATTTTTGTTTAGTTTTTGAGCACAAAAAGTATTCTCGTCTCTTCATCACATTAAGGTTGAACCACTGCAGTCACATGACTGTTTTAACGACGTCTTTAGTACCTTTCTGGACCTTGATTATATTGCTGTCTATAGATACCTCTCGGATTTCATCAAAAATATCTTCGTTTGTGTTCTGAAGATGAACGAAGGTCTCACGGTTCTGGAACGACATGAGGGCGAGTGATTAATGACAGAACTTTATATTTTTGGGTGAACGAACCCTATAAAAATGACTGGAGGCCTGTTCACACGAAGGACAATAACGATTTTAAAAATGTAAAAGATTCGAGTGCACTTCACAGCTACAACATTTCAAAAGATACTGTCTGCTGGTGTGGACGCTAATATAGTTATAATTATCGTTCTAGTTGTGAACAGCCCTTATCTCAGGAACTACAACATAATGCATGGCCTTTCTTTTAATGAGCTCCTTTTCCATGTGGAATAATCCTCACATTACACTTACACATTTGGCAGATGCAAAGCAACATTCATTGCATTTGATCAGTTCTTGCTTTCCCCGGGAATCGAACCCATTTGCGCTCCTAGTGCCGTTCGAAGGGACAATAAAGGTACAGTTCATCCAAAAATTATCGTTCACTCGCCCTTATGTTGTTGCAAAGCTGTGTCTTACTTCCTTCTGTGGCACATTAATAAAGGTGTTTTGAAGAACATCAATAGGGTCCAATATTTGGTTCCCAACATTCTTCAAAATATCTCCTTTTGTGTTCCACAGAAGAAGTAAATGAAGGCCGAGTGACCGTTTTCCCTTTAAAGGGAAGGTACATTGTTGAACACAAAAGATGACGTTTTAGAGAACGTTAGTAGCCAGACGCTTGACGGCACTCGTTGACTTCTATAGTAGTAAAAAACTCGTACAGGTTTGGAACAACGTGAGCAAGCAATGACATTTATTTATTGATTTTTGATGAACTAACCCTTTAAATCCACCAGATGACCTTTAATGCGAACACGAAGGAAAGACTACGATCAGACTCATTGTCAAAGAGACAAATGTGTTAACAGTATCATGGCCAGTAGTTTTTCTCTGTTCGGTTCAATCTACTAATTTTTTCTGGTCGTGTTTCGATGAAAATGGAGCTCTGTCTTTTCCAGAGCTTTGATTCGGTGGCTTCATGTGAAAGCAGATTTATTCCGCTCGCGTCACACACGACGAATCAGAGCGGCGTGTGAATGTGAGGCGTTTGATGATCTCTAGTCAACTCGTCTAGCCAGAACAATTCAGACTGAAGCACAGGATTGATGTGAAGAATGAGCAAACTACAAACTCTCAATACAGTATATTTAGGCGTTTGATGGCAAACCCGTCACCTGTAGATGATGTAGATTTGGTTACAGGAGTCGAGCATCACTAGTGCTCATTTATTATCTTTATTACTAGTGTTAGTGATTCTGTTATCCTAGTATTTTTATTGGAGTAAACGATCTATAACTTGAGATTTTGTTTGAGCATTTTACTTTAGAGATTGTCTTTTTTAAACACATTAGAAACAAAGTGGAAAAAGTCTGCCAAAATATACTTGTGTTCAAGAAAACAGGTCTTGATATCTTACGCAGTGTTGCTTTAAGAGTACGTTTTAAGGATTTGTTGATATTTTTAACTAGACATAAACAACTTTTGTTTAGACTGATGAAATGAGTGAAGAATCTTGCCATTTTGTTTCGTTTTAATAAACCATACTTGCATAAATACGAATGTAGGAAGTGGAAAATTGAAACTCGTTTTCAAATCTGAAGCATTTGATGTTTAAAATACATCATAATTTAATCTTTACTAGATGTTCAGCAGAGCAAAGAAAAACGAACGACGGCAGGTTTAGAATTACATTCTGTCTCACACATTGTTTTATTTGCCAATGACATTAAATGGACTCATCCAAACAGTTGCATAGTTGAGACTAATGTGTTAATGTGTTTGGACACTGACATGCAGAAGTGATTTCCACAGGTTGACCAGCAGATGGCGCTAGTGTATGAGTTTTAACCCTAAACATGGCAGTTAGTTTGATGTGAGAATGTGATGCTCTGTATGTTGTCTTCCTTGACCGCTGATCCTCCTCAGATACACACAGAATGGCATCTTACACATGTTAGACCGCAACAAGCGCATTAAGACACGACCCGAGCGCTTCCAGAGCTGCAAAGACCAGTTTGACCTGGTCATCACCTGCGAGGAGCGCGTGTACGACCAGGTGCTGGAGGGTGAGGAGACGTCTGAACACATCTGTTGAGTTACGTCAGCATCATGAGCGCCTGAATAACCCCGTGCGTCTCTTTCAGACCTGAACTCGCGCGAGCAGGAGACCTTTCAGCCGGTGCACGTCATCAACGTGGACATTCAGGACAACCATGAGGAGGCCACGCTGGGAGCCTTCCTCATCTGTGAACTGTGCCAGTGTGTGAGTAGAGCTCAGGCCCGTTCACACCTGACCGTGTCCACAGCTATAAACACTGACAGCCAATCAGAATCCATGCAGCAGACATCAAAACTGAACGATATCGTCCGCTGGTTAATATAGCTGTCGTTCTAGGCCTTTAAACACGTTCACTTAATGCTTAACGAAATCCTCGTCTACAAATTCCTTCTGCTCGATTTTCATGGATGTAAAATTTTACAATTTCATGTACGTTCATAAAACCATTCTTACGCACGTCGTGCGAATTTACGTAAGAATGGTTTGACGATTGTTCATGAAATCTGGGTTTATTGTTAATTTAAAAATCGTTTTCGTTAGTAAAATTAACTGAAATAAAGAAACATTTTAGGATAATTTCAGCTTCTCATTTTCATTTATTTGAACTTGATGAAAAAATGAAGAACATTAAAAGAAACTAATAATAAAACAACACAATTACTACAAATTTAATTAAAATGAAAACAAAATATTAAAAACTAATAGCATATTACAGTATGAAATGTGTAAATTTCATAATTTACGCAAGAAGGTTTTATCAGTTTACACATTTCATGTACGTTCATAAAACCATTCTTACGCACGTCGTGCGAATTTACGTAAGAATGGTTTGACGATTGTTCATGAAATCTGGGTTTATTGTTAATTTTTTAAAAAAAAGCATTTTCGTTAGTAAAATTAACTGAAATAAAGAAATATTTTAGGATAATTTCAGCTTCTCATTTTCATTTATGTGAACTTGATGAAAAAATGAAGAACATTAAAAGAAACTAATAATAAAACAACACAATTACTACAAATTTAATTAAAATGAAAACAATATTAAAAACTAATAGCATATTACAGTATGAAATGTGTAAATTGTCGATAAAACTGCTGAAATTTACGCAAGAAGGTTTTATCAGTTTACACATTTCATGTACGTTCATCAAGCAAGTTTTTGCAATTAGCACATTTCTGTAAGAATAACTTTAAGAAGAATACAAGTTTCATGAACATTTGTGTAACTTTCTTACATAAATATTCACATTAAGTGCCTCATTCATGAAACTTAAAGTAAAAATTCAGAGTAGTTTGCGCGCAAAACGGACCTCGGCTGATTCACAAACGCTTCATAAACGTCAGTTTTGATGGTTAAATGTGAGAGTTAATGAATTCCAATCATTCGTAAATAGGGTGCTCATTTACAATTAGCATAATCCCCGCATATGAATTAAAACGACGTAAATGACGTGCCCAGGAGTGCTCCCGCCTCAGTATATTGCATAAATGCAGAAGAGATTAATAAGCCATATTCCTGACAATAAATATGCTTAATTATCGTGCGTCCATCAAAGCGCAGACATCGTGATTTGACGCGCAGATGATGTTTTGGTAGCTACAATGATACGAACTTTTTTTACGCGAAAATTTACTATAGAACGTTTTACACAAATAAATTTCTTGAATGTGAGCTAATTTACGTAAAGGTTTACAAACCGTGTGCGCATTCGTTCTGCTCGCGTTTCATAAAAGTCTTGTGTAAGTGATCGCATTCAGTTCACATAAAAATGGTTTTAACAACAATTCACGTGGCGTTCGTTCTGCTCGGATTTCATGTTTGCTTGTCAAAACGTTCTTACGCAAATTTTCACAATCCAAGAATACAGCAGTTTGTCTCGTTGCGTGAATTGTCATGTTTTCATTATTATTATTTTTTCATTTTGTGTGTGTGGTCGCTCCCAGACGAGTGTTTTGATCCGTCCGTCTCTCTCTCTCAGATTCAACACACTGACGACATGGAGAACGAGATCGATGAACTTCTGCAGGAGTTTGAGGACAAAAGCCACAGGCCGTTCCTTCACACCGTCTGCTTCTACTGACCCGCGCTGAACGCCGTCGTCAGGCTGGTTGCCATGGCAGCGCCCTCATTTACATGCAGAAACTCTCACGTGACGTGACGCGCACAGGGCTCGGTCAGGACTGTAACTCTGGCGCCGGCGGTCACGTGACTCTCTCTCTCTCTCTCCTCTCTCTCTCTCATTCTGTTTACTGTCAACACAAACCTCAGCAGCGCCGACCGCTCTGCGCAGCTCCACGCAGACTCGACACAAGGTCATGTTTTGATGTGTACATGGACACTGAATGCTGTAAATGGAACTGAACAGAGAGAAGGTTCTAGACGTGCGCGTTCAGTTCTTGACCTGCAGCGCTGCCAACAAACCCATTAGTGATAAAAACCCTCAGAGTTAATAATAATAATAATAAGGGTTTTCTTGCATTTAAAGGATCTGTTGCAGCCCGACCGTATCTGATCACGTTTAAAAAGACGTTTTATTTAGAGGATGTAATGTTTAATAACTCAGATGGGCAGATGGGATGTGATATCTTTTGAGTTTCTCATGAGTTTCTTTCATCGTTATTTAAACATGGGATTTGATACCTATTGAGCATTTCTTTTTTTTTTTTTCCCTTTAATTTTGCAAATGAAAGGACGATTCTGTAATTGTACCTGAAGCAGCCCAGAGTGCCTGAAATTATTCTTGTAAATATTGCGCTATATATGAATGAATGAATGAATGAATAAAGCATCGATGAATCTCAGTGAACGTGTTTGTTTTGCGTAAATGTTGTCCCACAACCCAAAAACACATTTAAAAAGTATTCAAATTTTAGATGTTTACTAAGATCCTTCTGTTTTCTATTGAATCCCACAATAATATTTAAAATATCAGTAGGATTAATGTATATAAAATCATCATTTATTGGGTACTTTTAATTGGGAGGTGTCTGTCCCGAACCCTGACCCCTAAACTTGTTGTTTAAAAAAAAAAAAAAAAAAATATATATATATATAGGGTTAGGGTTAGATATATATAGATATAGACATATATATATTTTTTTAAAGTGAAGTTAAAAAATATTTAATTTGTATTTTAATTTTAAATCATAAAACTTTATGCAGATAGATCCATCATTCACAGTTAAATCTGTGTGTCACTTTAAGGAACGTCACTACCAAACACCTTTTTCTGCAATTAAGCAAACTTTTTTGGGTGTTATTCCATAAAATTGAGTTTTTCAACTGTTCAGAACTGTGCTAGCTAACATGTGCTGATTAGCATCTTTACGCGGCTCAAAAGAGTCTAAAATTGTCACTACCGAAACAGTAACGACCAAAACATGTCATTTCGGTAGTGACAAAAGGGAACATAATCATTTATTTGGGGAAATAAACAGAATTTTAGTACAGTTATGCAAATTATTAGTGTTTTATTATGTGAGTTAAAATTGCGGTCACTACCAACACATTACTGTCACTACCGGAAACGTGCAGTCACGAGCGAAACATGGGGTGTTTTATCAAAAATAAAGTATATTGAATGATCAACTAAGATGTTATTATAGTGTTTGGTTCAATGTTTATTCAAACTAATGAATCCTTCACTTTGACATCAGTTTGATGAACTTTATGCCTTTTACAAAGAAAGACTACAACAAATCTCATAAATCACACTTGAAATATTGTTAAAATTGTAACTGTTATTGATTTACCTGTGAAAACTTTCTTTAAAAATAGCAAAAATATATATTCACAAGGTAGATGTGTGAACAAGATCTTCTTGACCCTTCTTATTAAATTATTTATTATTGTGTTTCGGTAGTGACACATTTGAAAAATATTCAAAAACTTTCTGAAAATACAATATGAGAATTAACTGTACGATTACTAGAAACGTGTCAATTGGATATTATACAAAATTTGTGGATAAAAAAAATAAAAAAAACCAAAACAATTTTCCAACTCTGACTTTGAACCAGTTCTGTAGAATGACCCATAAATGCTGAGGGAGTGTCAGATTTTCCCAGTAAAGGCCCGCGCACACCAAAAACGATAAAGTTTGAAAAATTGCGCTAACTCTCAATATCAGAGGTGTGTTATTAATTTCAGGCTGATTAACAGCCAATCAGAATCCATCCCACTTAAAAGAGCGCGAGCATTTACGTCAAAACTTCAGCGCGCGCTTATAACGTATAAAAAGAGCGATATCGCGCGTTGGCGTGGACGCTAATATAGTACTGTCGTTGGTGTGAACGGGCCTTAAATGTTCGAAAACCATGGTAATACGTTAAAAAAGCCGCAGTGTAAAACATGGTATTACCATGGTATTTTTGTACGTGTCCCGCGTGGGTCTGATATTCCAGATGAGCGTGACGCAGGAGTTCCTCATTAAGCTAATGGACTGATCTGAGATCTGATACAGTCAAACTCCAGCAGATCACTTACAGATCAGATCTGGACGCGATTCTCCGCGCTCTTTCTGTTTTTCTGCTATTGTGGGTGGAAATAAACACCCGCTGAAAGCGCCCGAAGCTTCTGCCGACGCGCCGCGACACTCGCGCGTTCGCAGACATGTTGTAGAAACGCATCCGAGCCGCAGGTGAGACATCTGATGCTCCGCTAAAACACCTCCATCAGCGGCGAACCTGCGAGGAAGATGAGGCTGAGGATCGGCGGACTCTGATGAAGACGCTGCTACAATCATCTGGATCTGAGAAGGATTTGATGTTTGAATGATCTAAGATGATGGTCAAATAATATTTCGATCTGTGTTGTTTGTGGACTGTGATGAAGATGATGTTTATGTACTGTGATGATGATGATGTTAACGATCTCTGGACCGTGATGAAGATGATGTTCACGTTCTGTGGATGAAGATGATGTTTATGGTGGCTGGAGCGGTTCTGGTGCTGGTAAGAAGATCTGTGTGAAGATTCTGCTGAGGAATTACATAACTCTCACAATGACTGCAGCTCAACTTTATTGCTAATTGTATGGTTTTCTGTGGAGAAACATGTTGAAATGCATTTTTAATCGCTAATCGCTGGGAAATGGCAGTAGTTTTGGTGTTTTCCAGGCCATCGTGTGTATGTCCGACATGAACGCGCTGTTGGACCGATTTCACAACTTCATCCTACCGCGCATGCGCGGACCCGAGCGCGTGTGTCACTGCACCTGCGGCAGGTAAGATACACTTACTAGACACATTAATAGCCAGGTACAAATGAAGGGAATCGCTTTAGCTCGCTATTATTTAAAAATTAAATTTCTTGTTTACTAATTCCTTATGAAAATTAACAATGGTTTTATTATAGTAAAACCACGTTTTTTTTTTTTTTTTTTTTTTGGCGTATTGATTACCATTTGTATAACCACACAAATACTATAGTTAAACTTTCTATGGTTAATTTTCGTAAGGGATGGTTTGAGGAATCAAGATGCGACGCGGTCACATTTACAGCAGAAATCCGTTACGGTGCATGTCCACTGGCGCGGAGCGAGCGTTTTCATTACGCGCGGTGCATTGTGGGATTGACAGCGGACCGGAGAAAGCGCTGAGAGCGTTCGAGAGCATCAAAAGGTTGGGCAGTTCTCGACTTTATGCAAATATCGGTCGGCAGCCAATCACAGTGCAGTTCAGGTAGTGACGTCTGTCTTCGGCGTCTAAAAATATGAAGCTTGTGCCGGTGTCGCGACAAATCGGGTCTCCCCAAACTGTCAGTTAATGATTATCCTAAATATATACGGATTATATTGATTTGAAATACCCATGTAGCGTATTATATAATGCGAAAGAAAACAAATTAAAAGTGCATAATAACACCAACTGAACGTAATTTCTTACACTTGATTAACTGTTAATTAAGTGAATAATTGAACATTTTGTTTTATTTATAAATGAAATATTTGGACATTTAACATTTAATTTAACACAATTACATTAAAGATGATTATAAATACATGTAGGGTAAGTGCAAATGCGTGTATAAAATAAGCTATTAGGCTAATCAGGTATCGATATGCTATGCTAGTACATAAGCTAACTAATACAGACATAAATAGTCATTATAACATAGTTGAAACAGTGTTTATTATAACATGATTTTGTAGGAATTGTAAACAGGCACTAAAGAGAGAACCTATTAAAAGCAATTTGAACCAATGGGATCGTGTGGGGTCCTAATGGAGACCCGGTTTTGGGGGGAACCCAATTTGTCACTACATCTGAGTTTATGCTGGAAGTAGCGCTTCTATTGTTTACGCATTGGACGCGTATGTTAAATATTGCAGTTTAGATGCTTTCATTGTGATTATACTGGCTGGATTCACGAAGTTATCGAACTGACCGCATACGCTACTGACTGAAAGCTTTTGCTCGTGAAATTTCACTGAAATATCGCTAATGTGACTGCACCTTTATGCTTCGGTCAATTTCCTGTTACCGCACATGTTACAGTTCAATATCACTTACGTATATGACGCCATTTTCAACTAAACTTTGTGTTTTGGCCGTTCATTTAAACGACAACGGTGTATTGGGGCCTGAAAACACAAAAACGACACCGTTATTGTCTCTGTGTAAACTACTACAACGTGAATTTGTGAAAACGGTCATGCGCATACGTATAACGTGTTCAGTCTATAGTGTTCTTCTTTACAAAGTGACATCGCCATCTACTGGCCTGGCAGAAGAATACAGCGTTTTTAGTCATTTTCGCTGATCATTGTGAAAAGGATTTTATTATTAGTACATTGTTACCGTGTAAACGAACCCTAATAAGGGAAGGTGACGCTAGTAACGATGGCTATATTGATTCTAGGCAAGATGTTAATTGGTGATGAAGTTCTACAAACAAGCTTTTTAAAAACAACCAGGTTCTCTCAAAGTTACGAACAAACGTTCTTACAGTAACGCTAATAGAAGTTATCTGTTCTCCAAACGTTAGCACATCGTTCATAAAACGTTTTTAACAAACGTTTTAGTTGGATGTTCGTCTAACGTTTAAGTGTTACTACTTGTTTTAGAATGTTCCCTTAACGTTCACATAACAAAGGGGGGAAAAAACATCTTAGTTTAGAGAAAATTCAGAAATAATGTTTTCATAACTTAATGGGAACGTTAGCCAAACGTATTTTTGTTAGGTGGGGAACCCCAGTAGTTTTCCAGTGGCGCAGGTTAGTTAGCGGTGAGGATACCTGAGCCCTAACGAGTGTGGAGGGAAACACGCCAGTAACAGGTGATGGAGAAAGAGCTTGCTGAGCGTCAGACACCTGACCTACTGGACGTAACCCGTCAACCTCATGAAAACACGTCCAGCTCGCGTTTCACCCCAAGAATGAGATAATATTTGGCATACGGCGACGCGTGACATTGACATGACTGCACTGTGGTGGATTTGCATCTTCTCAGATTTGCTTTCTGCCATCAAACATCTCAATACGAACTCCATCATTCATGTTATACGCTCCGTCCTCGTCCCGCTTCAGCAGGAAAAGACTGCACTAAACCTGTTCATTGGTTAACAGGAAGTTCTCTTACTCTATACGCTGAAAATATGGAGTCATTTCATGTAATTCTACAGTAAGATATTGAAACTATCATCTTGTAACTTGTAGTGAAAAAGTAAATTGACGGCAAAATCGTGTTCGACGTTCTTCCCACAGGCATCATGTGGAGTACGTGATCCCGTACGAGGGCTCGGTCTCGGCCGGCTCCATCGGCTCCTCGTCGACGGGGAACAGCGTGAGCAAACAGGAGCTGGACCTGGTCTTGGGTCTCCTGATGGGCTTCTGCATCAGCTGGATCCTGCTGTGGCTGGACGGAGCGCTTCACTGCGCACTGCGCTTCTGGAGGTCCAGCAGAGCCTACGGTGAGAGCTCGCTCCCGTCAAAGACGCGCTGTTCGCTGCAGCGGTCTGACCGCGGTTCTGCGTGTTGTTTCAGGTGCGGACGGCGAGCTGTGGCGCTCGTGGCGCTGGGTGTCCCGCGTGTGTAACCTGAGGGAGCTGCGCAGACGCCTGCAGCCGCGCCGGACGCCGGAGGACGCCGGGAATAACGTGGTCCACGTCAAGCAGAAGCTGTACCACAACGGCCACCCGAGTCCACGCAGACTCTGACGAACTTTGCGTCCAGATGTTCCTCAGTGTTTTTCTGCTTGCTGTGTGTTTTTTCACAGGTTTTGTGAGTGTTAGTTTTGTAGGGGTCTTCATGTCACTGGGGGGGTTTGCATTTTTTAGACCAATTTTTGTGTATTGGGTAACAGTGTCTGTTTTAGAAACAGGGCATGCTGGGTAATCTGTAGAAAAACGGGAGGCGTTTGATGTTTAGCTGACGTTTGAAGGCCAGAGATCTTCATTCTCTGAGTCGATCTGCTGCTGTATTTAGTGTTTGTGTGACATTAAAGTGACTCGTTTGATGGAGCACAAATCTGTTTCAACCCTCAACATGTTTTTTACTCATGAAAATATCAGTCATTTTGTGTTTGTAGTCTTGATGCTCTCGTATTTTCTTAAACTATGAAAAGTTCAACAAAAAATGCTTTTCTTATTTAGTATTTTTGTCTTTTTTTTTTTTTTTTTTTTTTTCCAGTCTAAATATCCAGATGCTTTTACTAGATATGTAAAATGACTTCTTGTTTTATCTGCCAATGGGGTGAGAAAAATAATAGAAATAAGAATAGAAAAATAAGATTTAAAATGGAAACTTTTTTTTTTTTTTTTTTTTTTTGCAGTGCATCTTTGTCTTAAAATGAGAAAATAATAATGTTCATTTTGTTTCTTTATTATTAAATTAATTTTTTTTTGCTTAATTGTTACTTGAATTTAATATTAAATGATGATAAATCACACAATTGAGCCCAACAACTTAACTTTAAATATAAATGTATAACATGAATCATGTTGATATTTCAAGTAATGTGTGTAGAAATAAACACACGCAAATATTTAGCCCTATATAATGTGAAAACTGGTCCTGAGGTGAATAAATGAGCAGAAATGTGACCAAAAACCTCAAAATAAGTAATGAAAATAATCTAATCAAATACAAAAACACAAGATAAATCAATATAACTGTTTATGTATGCGATTTGCTGGGGTAATATTTAAAGATTGTTTAGTTTAAACGAAAATTTTTTTTGTGAAATATATTTATTTCAAATGTACAAATTTTATTCCACACCAGTCCATTAACAGTCATTCCAGAAATGTACAATAAGACATAAATAAAGCCCTTTTAAAAACACTACTTCTACTTAATCAGCTCCTTACGATGACGTGTTTGTTTCAGACCGCGTTATTCTGCCGTCGTTAAACTGTCACCTCACGACATGAAATATGAACCATAATATTACAGTATGACACGGATGTTGTTGAATGAGGGGGCGGGATCTGTCTTTTATTTTGTGTTGCCTGCAGGCGGAAGCGGAAGTGCCGTGATGTGTCGGTTGTGTTCCAGTGATGATGGCGGACACTAGCGCACAGTATGAGTCGGTGGTGTGTGTGAAGTCAGAGGTTCATGTTTACCGAATCCCGCCCAGAAGCTCCAACCGCGGATACCGGTGAGACTCTGCATCAGTCAGCTTTACTAGTTTAATCACGAGTTAAACGCACAACACTGATCACATGATACTGATCTCACTTGGTGTTCCTTCCTCAATAAACTCACGCATTATCAATCTGATGTTTGATTATTTGATTCTGTTACTCGTCGATCACATGATCAGGTCAGTAATGTTTCAGATCAACTGCTGTCAACAACAGAAACTCCTGAAGAGTTGATGACAGGGCTGATGAATATTAATGAGCGAAACATGAATATGACGTATCAAATACTGTTTGTGTGTGGCTGAATTATTATATGGTGTGCTTAAAGTCGTCTTGAAAGTCACGTACATCCGAGTGAAACGCTTCGCGAACAAGAACAAGCTTGATTTTGTCTGTGGCGAACTGATTGGACGGTTGTGGTTTGCTATTGGTGGATCTCATGTGAGTGACAGGTTGCCCCGCCCCTCGTCACGAGAGAAGAGATGTTATTCTGATTCAAGATTACGAGGACTATGAATTTAAAACGATAATGATGATGATGTGCACCGATAAATCATTTAGATTAAATACTGCAATATTAATTTTGATTTCATGGTGACTTTAATTGTGTTTCAGGGCAGCGGACTGGAAGCTGGACGAGCCGGCGTGGACCGGACGCATGAAAATCACAGCCAAAGGAACAGCAGCCTTCATTAAACTAGAGGACAAAAACACAGGTGAACGACACGCGCACATACACACGTGTGTGATCACGTCATGTGAACATATGTGTCATGCGTGTTTTGATGTGTGTCAGGTGAGCTGTTCGCTCAGGCTCCGGTGGATCAGTATCCGGGCAGCGCGGTGGAGGCCGTCACCGACTCCAGCCGATACTTCGTCATCAGGATCGAAGACGGAAACGGTCCGTGTGTGAAAAACATACACATGAAGATATATATACGATGAGAAATGAATATGTTTTGTGATTGTCGTTCTTTCAGGCCGTCACGCGTTCATCGGCATCGGTTTCGCTGACCGCGGCGACTCGTTCGATTTCAATGTGGCACTACAGGATCATTTCAAGTAAGCCGTTCAGTCTAACCTTTGACCTGCAGTGCACGATGACCTCTGATGTCATGACCCGTCTCTCTCACTCCTGTCACAGGTGGGTGAAACAGGAAAGTGAATTCGCCCGACAGGAAGCCACTCCGGATTCGGCGCCGAAGCTAGACTTGGGCTTCAAAGAGGGTCAGACCATCAAGATCAACATCGGGGTGAGCAGCTGTCGAGATAACAACATAGCCTCGCTCACACACCAGGGGTCAGAAATGAAGCTAGCTAGCTAGTTCTGCAGTATCACACGAGCAAGAGTGCTGTTTTCCCGAATATCAGCATGATTGCAAATGTGATACCAGTTCATATTCGGTGACTTACATTTTAAGGGAATATTTTGCCAACAAAAATAGTTGTAAACAAATACACAGCAGAGCCATTGAATAAGCTTGTTCGAGATGCATCGGCGCTGCGCAAACCGATCGACGTATGACATCATAGTACCGCGGGAGCGTTTGGAGAGCATACGACTCCTTATGCTTTTGAATCGCTCTTGATGTCATGCGCCGACGCATCTCGCACAAGCCTAGTGACTTGCTTTGTCACTGAATAAATGAGCTGTTTTAAACAAATTGTTTGAACGATTCAGTTGCGCGGTAAGGCAATGATTTGCCGCCACCTGCTGGTGGTTTTAGCTTCATATTTAAGGGTATGTTTACATGACAACAATAAACTAAAAATGGAAACGTTTTTTTCTTTGTACAGATGACAAAGTTATCAAAACGATCCCCGTTCACACGGATTCGTGAAAATGACTAAAAACGCTGTATTACGCAAGCCAAACAAGTAGTTAAGCGATGTCACTTTGTAAAGAAAGATTACACGTCTGCGCAAACACATTCTTTTACGGAGCACTCGCGCCAAACGCGCATGCCTATCCACCTTATTTTTACAGTTTACTGCACTTTGATATTCTTCTCGTTATTTCCCTATAGCGGCTAAATAATCGGAAGTCTCGCGCATCCACAGAAATACCTTAATTCCGTGTTGAAAAATAAGTTGGATAGACTCAACATGCCGTTTTGAGAAATTGGCGTTTTTGCAGTTTACACGGAGATGATAATGGTATCGTTTTCAAAAACTTGCACTTTGAAACCCGTTTTGAAAAGTTTGCGTTTTTAGGCCACCAAAACGCCGTTGTCGTGTAAATGAACGCATAAAAGGTTTTTAGTTGAAAACGGTGTCGTGTAAACAACAATAGAATAGATATAATGCGTATAATTAGTGGTAGATAGAATACATTTATAAATAGACTATTAAAGGGCCTTTCACCATGAGCGCGATAATTCAGCGCGAATGTTCGTTGCGATGGCGCTCTTGAATCAAAACAATAGATCTCTATGGAGCTATTCACAACGGGCGCGAACAATCGAAAAGCGAGTTTTTTTCGTCCAGTATGTCGCCTGGCAAAGAACCAGTCAGCGCCACCTAGTGTGCAGGCGTGAATTAGCCGAAGGCGATCCATCGTTGCGCGTTCAGTGTGAAACCTCCATTCATCAGCGATTCGCCACGGTTTGTCGCGTTCAGTGTGAACGGGCCTTAAGAGTGAAATATTAGATAATAATAACAGATAATAAAGTTATTGTTAATATGTAATTCATTTTTCCAGGAGCTCATTGCTTCTACCTTCAATTAAATTGCTAACAGTGATTGTAAATAAATTGCCTAAATTATTAAATTACTTTAAATTGTAATGTTGACATGCACTCTCTGTAAAGCTGCTTTGAAACGATATGTATTGTGAAAAGCGCTATACAAATAAATATGAATTGAATTGAATTGAATTGAATTAAAGTTAAATAAATAAATCGCAGTTGTCGTTAGGGGGGGGGGTGGAGCCTCCAGCTGTTTCTTTGAAACGGACAGATGGTGATTTCTGTCTCTCTCTCTCTCTCAGAACATCAAGAAGAAAGACCCCAGCGGGCCGGCGAAGTCTCGTGCGGCGGCCGGCGGTTTGCTTCCTCCTCCTCCCGGTCTGAGAGCCGGCGGTCTCGTTCCTCCACCCGTAGCACAGCAGATGACACCCGTCGCTCCGCCCAGCACAGGTGAGCTGCTCACATCCGCCGTATTTATAATAGCCATTGGTGAGTGTGGTTAATACAAAGCTCCTCCCCTTTTAGGCACGCTGTTGGACATTGGAGACTCCGCCCCCGCCGCAGCTCCGCCCTCTCAGGACCTGTGGGGTGATTTCACTGCGGCAGGCTCTGGGTCAGTATGACGTCTGTACCGTCGGTCTGACCGTCTGTCTGCAGGGGTCTCACTCTCTGATGTGTTCCACAGGTCCACACAGGACACGCGCTCGGAGTGGGTGCAGTTCTAGCGTCCCGTGGTGCTACTAGAATGGGAACGTGAGAATGCGACGGCACATGGGCGCCGTTTTTCCCACGGATGTTTTCTATGCAATCGGCCTGCGGTCGCTGATATTTGCTGCATTCCAGCTGCTGTCGAGTTTGAAACATGTTTCTCGTTAGTTACTCTCACACGGCTTCACTTAATGTGATGAATGTCGTCTCGTTTACCTGTTGATGTTAAAGCTGAAGTGTGCCATAATAACTGTTTTCGAACAGGTTTCCCGATTACTCGCCCCCATTGGTCGTCAAACAGGTAGCCCCGCCCCAAACTCACACCATTGGCTGAGCCAGAAGTTGACAGAACAAAACAATAAAGAGAAGTCCCAGTGTTTACAGGAAGTTCATGAAGTAGTGACTTCCTCGAGTATTTGAAGATCCAAACGAATGACACACTTCAGCTTTGAATCTTTTCGATGTGGTCTGTTCAGTTGGTGAGATTTTCTTTCATTTCTGTCGAGTTCCTCGTGTGTTTTACATGTGCGTCTCAAATTGCTATTTTCACTCGGATCAGGATTTGAAAAGCTGATTTTATGTGTTTATAAGCAGAAGTTTATTCACAGTATATATATTTTTAACTAACCCCAGACTTTATTTGCTTTATTTCCTGATGACTACAGTTTTATTCTTGATATTGTCAGTAATTATTAAAGTCTGAATCTTTCCTTCAAGTGCCTTTATGAAACACCTGTAGAATGTACAAATGATGGTTTATATATGAATAAACCGTTTCCTGAAATATAGTGTCAACTTATTTTTTTGCTGTTATACTGAATGTACTGATTCATTCAAGTGAATAATTCAAAGTGACGCCCTCAGGTAAAAATGATTACAGTAGTTGTAGTATTAACTATCAAACGTGCTCATTTACATAGCTAAATAAACATGAGTGCGAGGACGGTTTCCATAGTTGTGTTTTGTTGTAGCTTCAGGTGTGTGAATGAGAGCTGCTGATTTGCCAGGTGAGTTTGTACATCAGTCCCTCTATTAAATATTAATATATATATATTGACTCATCTCTTTGAGGAGTTGAATCATGTTGACAAGTGTCACAACTAAGTGTATACAGTCGCTCTCGTTTGGTGTGTTAATCCGTTTCTGTATGTAAATCCCGGAATATTCCGCCTCTACTGCCGTGATTTGGGGTCTTTTATATGCGCGGGAAGTGAGTGTGACCCCGGAAAGAGTCCAGACTGAGCATCGCACGCATAAACACGTTCATTTGGAGTTTAAAGCGCTTTTAATGCGGATTTGAAGCAGTTTTGCCGGTAAGATCCCGCGTGATTTCCTCCGTGTTCGGGCGTGATTAGCGTTGAAATATTAATGATCACTTGTCATGAGTGAATTAACATCATGTGTTTAATCATTTAACTGTACACCGTTGCGTCACTGCGCCTCTTTACGCATCCGGACGGTTGGCGTTTATTTTTTAATCGATCGTTCGTGAAGCTCATACACACATAAAATAAGTACTCAAAATGGTGGATTAGAATATAAAGACCTGCTGATTATAAAAGCAGTCTGTATTTTTGATGTCGTGCAGAGAAGTTTGTAGTTCCTGTTAGAGATTGAAATGCTGTAGTTCCTAAACCCCCCTCAGGGGGGCCGTTTCACATCTCGCTTTATATTTAAAACACTGAAAAATACAATTAAAGCTATTAATTAGAAGAATTAACACCGTGTATATTAAATATATAAACTTAGTTGGCTCTTTTTAAGTAGGCCCTAATTCCTCAACCTCTGACTGGATTTCTGCTGATGACGTGTGTGTTGATTGGCTGTTGTCATGGTGATGGGGTAGTTAGTTAAATTGTAGTAGTACAATATTAAACGTCACAAATAAAAAGTCATAATACAGTAGGCTACACGCGATGTTTTTGGGTAGTTTCGATGTGGAATGATAAATGTCATTGGTATTTTGCTTTTATTCTCCTTGTTTTATTAGTTAGTTGTTTGTTGTGTGTATTTTATTAGTTTATTGTCGCTGTTTCAGTTTCTCTTTTGAATCCGCTCGAGCACCTGCATGTATAATCTCCCTCAATCTCATTAAAGCCTCCTGCTGTCTCCCACACTCTCCTCCTCCTCCTCCTCCTCCTCTCTGTCTTTTATTCTGTCTCTCTTTTCTTAGTGTGTTCGCGGGTCTGTTCGGGAAGGGTCGGAATAACTGGATTATCATCTGGATTCGTTTATGAAGTGAATTTCTGTGCGTCAATGCATCGCTGACTGAGAGTTCACGTGATTTTTTTTTTTTCCCGCTCTAACGGCGCGATTCTCTGATTTTAAACGGTTTATTCTATTCGAATATTAGTGATTTGTGCCCGATTCTAATTAATCTAATCACTTCATCATGAGCGGTTCCGAAAACCCGAACGAGTCCAAACTTGAGGCGGTGATTCAGGTGTTGTTCATTTACTTATTTAACTTTATTAATTATTATCGATTGATCGGAAGAATCGCTTATTATATTCCACATTTGTGAGTCGCTTTGGATAAGATAAATTACATAATTAATAAGTGTAAGTGAAATGTGTTTGCTGGTTTAGTTCAGTTGGTTCCGGTGACGCCGCAGGTGTGTGTTCTGATCTGATCTAAATATACAGCAGGTCACCACTGAGACCATCTGCTGCTGACACACACACACACACACACACACACACACACACACACACACACACACACACACTCACACACACACACACACTCTCTGTGGCATAATAGCGTTGTGTTTGTGTGTTTCAGAGGTTGGAGGAGAGCGTTCTGTCTGAAGAAAAGCGGCTGACGGTTCGAGGATCTTCTCCAGATGAACCCGTGTCCAGTTTACCGGCCCGCGTGCGCGAGATCGTCTCCAGAAACCTGAGCGACAGCGGTGAGATTCCCGCCACAGCTCTAGGGTTCTAAGAACGTTCCCATTACGTATATTTCTGAATTAACGTCCAGTTTTTAAAACGTGGTTAAGGGAACATTCCGTTTTATTATTCTTCAAACATTATGGGAACGTTACATTTGAATGTTCTCTGGACGTTCTGAAACTAGTAACATTTAAAAAACGTTAATAAACGATACATAAATAACGTTCTTGTGCTAACGTTTTGAGAACTTTAAAGACCAGATAACTCTGAATGAACGTTGTATTAACGTTACTGGAAGAACGTGTGTTCATAACTTTGCCAGAACGTTCTGCGAACGTTCCCTGTTAGCTGTGATTGAGCTCAACAGATTAAAGGGCGTTCTGTCTCTGTCTGTCAG
>CM074433.1:255000-275000 GCA_037101425.1 Elopichthys bambusa | reverse complement strand
GTGCACAGATACACGCTTACAGCTAGTTAAGGTCTAACTCTGGGTTCTGAGTTCAGCTCCAACCCTGATCAAACGCTCCTGAGCAAGCTGATCAAGGTGTTCATGATTACTAGAAGGCTACAGGCAGGTGAGTTTGATCAAGGATGGAGCTGGAACTCAGTATTGGACTAGTCAACCATCACTAGCTAGTGACTGAAGTGTGTAATTATAGGAGCTTGTTTACGTTTATTCAGTAAATGAAGTTTAAAACGTGTGTGTGTCAGGCTGGTGGATGCAGTGCGAGAGCTGGAGCGTCTCAAAGCTCGTGTGGAGGACAGAGAACAGGAAGTGACAGCTCTCAACAGGAAACTGCAGGTATGCACACACGCCTCTGTCGTACAGCTGTTGAGTTATTCATCTGGACATGAGCTGGACCACATTATCATCTCATCTTCTCGTGAGGAACCGCCCACAACAGGAAGAGGGCAGGTGAAGCGACCAATCACAGGTCAGATGTGATGAAGCTCACAAGCACTAATCCAGTGACGTGTGTGTTATCAGGATCAGAGGAGCCTTGAGGAAACTGAAGTTCATTCTCTCAGGACACACACCACAGCGCTGCAGAACACACTCAGAGACATCACACAGGTACGACACACTCTCTCACACACACTCACACGAGTCACTGCTTCACTGATGGATGTGTGTGTGTGTGTGTGTGTGTAGCTGGTGTTCTCTGACAGTGACGGTGTGGACGGAAACACTGAAGAGTCTCTGCTGCCACTGCTGCGCTCTTCATCCTCATCATCCTCACTATCCATCATCCCTGACAGCTGTCTGTCTGCACTGCGCTCCACTCTGAACAACAGACAGATCCAGCTACAGGTACAGACAGATGGACAGACTCGCGTCTGCGGCTTGACGTTTATCACAGTGTTTGTGTGTGTGTGCAGGAGCTGCGTGAGCGTCTGCAGTCCGCGCAGTCGACAGTCCAGCAGCTGCGCAGGCAGCAGACGGAGGCGGAGTCAAGCCGGCGGGAGGCGGAGCTTCGTGCGCAGACGCTGCAGGGAGAGAGAGACGAGGCTCAGAGAGAGAGAGAGACAGCTGTGAGAGAGAGAGACCGACTGAGACAGGAGAGAGACGCGCTAAGCAGGTAAGACGCCTCGTCATTCAAACTCAGTGATCATGTGATCAGCGACCAGACCTGTCTGCCTCTCTCTCTCTCAGTGAGAAGGACAGCGCGGGTAAAGCGGCGCAGGCGGCGCAGACGCAGACGCAGCTGCTGCAGCTGGAGTGTGAGAGGCTGCAGCTGTCTGCGACGTCTGCGCAGAGAGAGCGAGAGCACGAGCGAGAGGAAAGAGACGCCGCCACGCTGGAGAGAGACCGAGCACGAGCGGACACGGATAGAATGTGAGTCTGACGTGTCCCAAATGGACCACGAGTGTGTGACTTGTTCTTGACGTGTGTGTGTGTGTGTCAGTCAGCAGCTGTGGGACGAGTCCGAGTGTCGTGCTTCTGCACTGCGAGCCGAACTGGCGGCGCTGAGAGAGTCTCTCCAGCAGGGGGCGACAGGCCGACAGCTGATGGAGGCCGAGAACCAACAGCTGAGCGACGCACTCAGCCGGGTCAGACACTCGCTGCGCTCTTTTACATGCAATATGACGGACCTAATCTGAGTTTGAGTCAATTGAAAACAAAACACATGCCAAACTAGTAATGAGAAGCTCTGTTGACAACAAAAGATATTTGTATTTTGATGTGCAGAGTGAGAGCAGTCGCGCCGAGCTCTCGCTAACGCTCACGAAGCTTCACTCGGAGGAGTCGTCACTCCGAGATTCTCTCGCTAAGATGAGCGCCATTAACGAGAGTCTCGCGCAGGACAAATCTGACCTCAACAGCCTCATCGTTCAGGTACAATTACTCACACATGATTTTAACTTCTGTAATATGACATGAATTGATTTAAGTCTGGGACTTGAGTTTACCCATTAGGATTTGTTTGGTTCATATTATCTGTAGAAGTAGAGAAGTTTTTTCAATGGACCAATGATATTGGTTGATTAAATGATTGACAGCTGGAGGAGGAAAAGAATGCGCTGCTGTCTCAGCGAAGAGAAGCGCAACAAGAGAAGCTGACCATCAGAGACGAGCTCGTCCGCTCCGAGCAGGACCGGCTGGAGCTGGACTCTGTCCGTCTCGCTCTTCACCAATCGTTGCAGGAGTCTGAGCTGGCCAGGGCGGGGCTGGAGGCGGAGCTTCAGTCGCTGCAGGCAGACAGAGCCAAACTGCAAGACAGAATTACACAGGTGACTCTTTCTCTCTCTCTCCGTCTGTCTGTCTCTCAGTTCCTCATAAACACTTTCTGATGTGCTGCTGTCAATCAAACAGCTGATTGGTGAGATGGGCGGTCTGGAGGCGGAGCTAGGTTCTATCCGCGGTGAAGGCGACAGGCAGAGCGCCGCTCTTGAGGAGGTGGGGCGTGGGCGGGCGGAGCTAGTGCGAGAGAGGGCGGGGCTTCTGGTTCAGCTGACGGCATCAGAGAGAGAGAACGCCGCCCTGACTGAGGAGATCGCCACCTTCAGGTGAGACCGAAGACATTAGTGTCACGATATTAATGTTAACATATGCATGTGTGTCTCATTGATGACTGTGTGTGATCAGGTCAGAGAGGGAGGCTCTGGAGACGAGTCTTTACGAGCTGCAGCAGCAGATAAGTCAAATCGAGTCTCGCCGTGAACAGCTGGAGTCGGAGAACCAGAACCTGAGATCGCGTACCGACAGCACGACAGGTACACGACAGAGAGAGATCAGTTCATGAGAGAGAGACGGGTACATGAGAGGATTCAAACTTTACATGTATTCATTCTTTTATCCAGAACAATTACAACATGAAGTGATAGTGAAGGATAATACTAGATAAGAGAGGGGAATGCAGTACAAGTACTGCTACAGCACCAGAGAAGAAGAGTTGCGTTTTCATGTTTTAATTTTAAAACGTGCCTCATTGTGATGTTTAGTTTGTCTGTGTGTTTAGTGGAGCTGAAGCGTTTGCGCGCTGAGAGAGAGACGGTTCTGTCTCAGAGTGAGAAAGAGAAAGACGCGCTGAGAGACGCGCTCGCGGCCGCTCAACACGAAGCACAGCGAGCTCTGCGCACGGCTCTGTCCGACCACCAGGAGGAGCTGGAGAGGCTGACCAATCAGAAGGTCATACGAGCGCTCGCCTCTTGATTATATATGAGTTCATGTCACACAGGTAATACTGACTGAGCCTGTGAATCCTGTAGGAGGCGCTGCGCTGCAGTCTGGAGGCCGAACAGGAGGGGGCGCTGCGGCGGGTCCGCGAACACCTGGAGGAGCAGATGATCCGGCTGGAGAGAGAGCGAGATGAACTTCAGGAAGAGCTTCGTTCATTGCAGCGCGACAGGGACCAGAGTCTGTTACAGGCGGAGACGGACAAACAACAGGTAAGACTTGTGCGGGAAGCTGACGTGCGTCTGTCGCTTCTGTCGTAACCGTCTGATGTTGCGTGCAGGCGCTGTCCATGAAGGAGGCCGAAAAGGCGCTTCTGTCGGAGAAGGTGAGCGCCCTACAGGCGGAGCTGAGCACTGCAGCACTGGAGCTGGAGAGACTGAGCCGAGAGACGGCGCTCCTCAGAGACCAGGAGCGGGTCAGAACTTAGCGCTGTTTTACAACGTTAGCTGTGTTTCTGTCCAAAGTTGTGCACAAATCTGGAATATCGTGGATGGAAACATAGCTAATGTGTTGTTGACTTCATTGATTTATAATAAAAGTGTTGTCGTTTTCGCTCTCTCTAGTAAGTGAGTGTGTTATCTTGTTCTTAGGCTGCAGTCGCATCTCTAAATGCTGAACTGCAGGAACTGCGCAGTCAACTGCAGGACGCAGCCAGTGCACATGGCCGTGAGCTGCGCAGACTGCAGGAGAACTGCGCCGACCAGCAGACCCGAGCAGACACTGCGCTCAGAGAGGTGTGTGTTTGAAAGAGTAACCTGAAGAGCAAAACACGACAGTAACGTGAGTTATTGTGAATAAATTGTGTCCCCCCTCCCCGTGTAGTTGGAGGAGTGTCGCGCGCTGCTGTCGTCCAGCGAGGAGAGCCGGGACAGTGCCAGGAGAGATCTTCTGGAGATGGACAAGCGTTTGTGTCAGATACGGGAGGCGGGGGAGGGGCATAGGCGAGATGGGGTGGAGCTACGGCGCTCTCTCAGTGATGTCACCAAGGAGAGGGATGCTCTCAGCCAATCCAACGTACAGCTGAGGGAAGCCCTGAGAGCGGCAGAGAGTGAGAGAATCAGGTGACGGACGAAGACTTTAATATACTCTTGTAAACCTGCATACTATTGAGAATACTAATTAGTATGCATTGCTAATTGGAGGGACTTTACTGTGCTGTGTGTTCAGCGTGAAGCGTGCGTGTGAGGAGGAGCAGCAGAAAGTGTCTCTGCTGGATGAGAGTCTGGCGTCTGCGCAGAAGGAGGTGTCAGATCTGCGCAGCTGTCTGCGTGAGGTGGAGAGATCCAGACTGGATGCGCGCAGGGAGCTGCAGGAGCTGCGCAGACAGGTCAGAACGAGGCTGAACGCACGCGTGAGTGTTGAGAGAGTGAGAATGAAGAGCTGTGGTGTGATGTGCGCGTGACTCTCTGTGCCGTCAGGTGAAAGTTCTGGACGCCGAGCGCGAGCAGAAGGCCAAGCAGACGGCTGAACTGCAGACGCGTCTGTCTGTGGAGGACCAGAAGGATGAGGAGCGAGCAAGAGAACTGATTTTGCTCAAACAGAGACTCGCCGACACGGAAACTAGCAGAAACTCTCTTCAGAAAGAGGTGAGATCTCATACGATTACACAGATTTAAATTAAATTGAAAAGATGTCTCACTCGCTCTGTCTGTCTGTCTCTAGCTGGCTTCTCTACAGAGGCGTCTGAGCGAGAGCGAGTTGTGTTGGCGCAGTCGTGAACGAGAGTTGACGTCTCAGCTACAGGAAGCTCGCGGCTGTGAGAAGAAACTTCAAGACGAGGCGCGTAACCTCTCCGTGCGCGCTCAGTCGACCTCTGATGCGTCTGCGCAGTTGCAGCTGGAGCTGAGTGAGGCGCAGGGCCGTCTGGCTGCGACGGAGGCGGAGTTATCACGTGCGGAGGCGGGCCGCAGGGATCTGGAGTTCAGGCTGTGCAGCCTGCAGTCGGCGCTCACGCGTACACTGGGCATCGGGGCCAGTGGGCGGAGCAGCAGCAGGGGGCGGAGCCCGGCAGGCTCCTCCCCTTCCTCTCTGACCTCAGGGATGATGTCTCGCCATAGGAGCGTGTCTCCACTGCACTGCTCGCTATCACCACCCAAAGGTCAGATTTGTTTTTTAAAGAAAGTTGTGGAATTTGAGTTCTGCTTTATCTCAGTCCTTTCTCTGATGTCAGATGTAGCAGGTAACGTCACTCCGGATAACACCATCGTGCTGCGGCCTCTGTCTCCAGAGAGGACAGACACCCCGCTGCCCGTCGCCCTGCCTGAGCTGGACCCGGAAACCCTGCGCAGCGGCCTCCGGGACTTCCTGCAGGAGCTGCGAGAGACCCAGAGAGGCAGAGTAATGCGACTACACACACTACAGATACTTTAGTCACACACACGAACGATAAATAGAACTATTACGATCACTAGATTACGATAACTAGAACTATTACAATAACTAGAACTATTATGATAACTAGGACTGTTACGATAACTAGAACTATTACGGTAACTAGGATTGTTACGACAACTAGAACTATTACAATAACTAGAACTATTATGATAACTAGGACTATTACGATAACTAGGACTGTTACGACAACTAGAACTATTACGGTAACTAGGACTGTTACAACAACTAGGACTATTACGGTAACTAGGACTGTTACGACAACTAGAACTATTATGGCAACTACAACTATTACGGTAACTAGAACTATTGCGATAACTAGGACTGTTACGACAACTAGAACTATTACGGTAACTAGGACTGTTACGACAACTAGAACTATTATGACAACTACAACTATTACGGTAACTAGAACTATTGCGATAACTAGGATTGTTACGACAACTAGAACTATTACAACAACTAGGACTGTTACGACAACTAGAACTATTACGGTAACTAGAACTATTGCGATAACTAGGATTGTTACGACAACTAGAACTATTACGGTAACTAGGACTGTTACGACAACTAGAACTATTATGACAACTACAACTATTACGGTAACTAGAACTATTGCGATAACTAGGACTGTTACGACAACTAGAACTATTACGGTAACTAGGACTGTTACGACAACTAGAACTATTATGACAACTACAACTATTACGGTAACTAGAACTATTGCGATAACTAGGACTATTGCGACAACTAGAATTATTACGGTAACTAGAACTGTTACGACAACTAGAACTATTACTACAACTATTACGGTAACTAGAACTATTGCGATAACTAGAACTATTACGGTAACTAGGACTGTTACAACAACTAGGACTATTACGGTAACTAGGACTGTTACGGTAACTAGAACTATTGCAATAACTAGAACTATTACGACAACTACGACTATTACGGTAACTAGAACTATTGCGATAACTAGAACTTACGACAACTACGACTATTACGGTAACTAGAACTATTGCGATAACTAGAACTATTATGACAACTACGACTATTACAGTAACTATAACTATTGCGATAACTAGGACTGTTACGACAACTAGAACTATTACGGTAACTAGAACTATTACGACAACTATTACAGTAACTAGAACTATTGCGATAACTAGGACTATTACGGTAACTAGGACTGTTACGACAACTATTACGGTAACTAGAACTATTGCGATAACTAGGACTATTACGACAACTAGAACTATTACGGTAACTAGGACTGTTACGACAACTAGAACTATTATGACAATTACAACTATTACGGTAACTAGAACTATTACGATAACTAGGATTGTTACGACAACTAGGACTATTACGACAACTAGGACTGTTACGACAACTAGAATTATTACGGTAACTAGAACTATTGCGATAACTAGGATTGTTACGACAACTAGGACTATTACAACAACTAGGACTGTTACGACAACTAGAACTATTACGGTAACTAGAACTATTACGGTAACTAGAACTATTGCGATAACTAGGACTGTTACGACAACTAGAACTATTACAACAACTAGGACTGTTACGACAACTAGAACTATTACGGTAACTAGAACTATTGCGATAACTAGGATTGTTACGACAACTAGAACTATTACGGTAACTAGGACTGTTACGACAACTAGAACTATTATGACAACTACAACTATTACGGTAACTAGAACTATTGCGATAACTAGGACTGTTACGACAACTAGAACTATTACGGTAACTAGGACTGTTACGACAACTAGAACTATTATGACAACTACAACTATTACGGTAACTAGAACTATTGCGATAACTAGGACTGTTACGACAACTAGAATTATTACGGTAACTAGAACTGTTACGACAACTAGAACTATTACTACAACTATTACGGTAACTAGAACTATTGCGATAACTAGAACTATTACGGTAACTAGGACTGTTACAACAACTAGGACTATTACGGTAACTAGGACTGTTACGGTAACTAGAACTATTACGGTAACTAGAACTATTGCAATAACTAGAACTATTACGACAACTACGACTATTACGGTAACTAGAACTATTGCGATAACTAGAACTTACGACAACTACGACTATTACGGTAACTAGAACTATTGCGATAACTAGAACTATTATGACAACTACGACTATTACAGTAACTATAACTATTGCGATAACTAGGACTGTTACGACAACTAGAACTATTACGGTAACTAGAACTATTACGACAACTATTACAGTAACTAGAACTATTGCGATAACTAGGACTATTACGGTAACTAGGACTGTTACGACAACTATTACGGTAACTAGAACTATTGCGATAACTAGGACTATTACGACAACTAGAACTATTACGGTAACTAGGACTGTTACGACAACTAGAACTATTATGACAATTACAACTATTACGGTAACTAGAACTATTACGATAACTAGGATTGTTACGACAACTAGGACTATTACGACAACTAGGACTGTTACGACAACTAGAATTATTACGGTAACTAGAACTATTGCGATAACTAGGATTGTTACGACAACTAGGACTATTACAACAACTAGGACTGTTACGACAACTAGAACTATTACGGTAACTAGAACTATTACGGTAACTAGAACTATTGCGATAACTAGGACTGTTACGACAACTAGAACTATTACAACAACTAGGACTGTTACGACAACTAGAACTATTACGGTAACTAGGACTGTTACGACAACTAGAACTATTATGACAACTACAACTATTACGGTAACTAGAACTATTGCGATAACTAGGACTATTGCGACTACATGCACTACAGTTGCTTTAGTCACACACGAAAGATAACTAGGACTGTTCTATGTGATTCATGTGTGTGTAGGACGAGGCTCGGGGTCAACTGGGGTCACTGCAGAGGGAATTAGAGGAAATGACCACAGAGAGAGATTCCGCTCACCAGCGCCTCATTCAGCTACACACCACACTACAGGAGTGCCAGGAGGGTAACGCAAATCTAACTGCCCTCGCTTTCATATAAAGCTCATTGTAATGACGTCAGACACCCGAAATTTAAAATAAACTTGTTTTGGCTTTTTGATTGTTTTTCTCATCATGATTGGTCAGAATCATTCAGCTCATTTCTAAACTGGTGTGTTGATTGTGTGTAGATAAGCGTGCTGTGGATGGAAAACTGTCGTCAGCTCAAGCTCTGCTGCATCAGCAGGACGAGTCCCTGCGGAGAGGAGAGAGGGAGCGACGAGCGTTAAACGAGCGAATCAAAGAGCTGGAGAGACTGTCACTGAACGCCGAGGCGGAGCGCAAGCGTGTGGAGGTCAGAGGCTGCTCGCGTCTTAATTGATTTAAAATAATGTGGACTGGCAATAACTCCGCCCGTTGCCCCCTGCAGGAGCAGTGCAGTAAGCTGCGCGCAGGCGAGGCGCGTTTAGAGGCGGAGCGTCGGCGGCTACGTGAGGCTCTTGAGGCGGCCGAGGGGCGGGGCACACGGGTGGAGCTGGGGAGGCGGAGTCTCGAGGGAGAGCTGCAGAGACTGAGACTGAGTCTGGCCGAGAGAGAGATGGAGATCCAGACGGCTCACGACCGTCACGAGAGCGCCGTCAAACAGGTACCAAACTCCCATCAGCCCCATCTCACTCGCAGTATCTCTCATCCACAATAGAGTGTGTTAGTAGCATTGCTGCTTAAGGGAAGTGGGCGGAGCTCAAGAGCTCTTTTGGTGCGATTTGCTCACCAAAACTGTCTGATTGGTGGAATTTTCTGCACCGCATCATGGATAATGTTAAACGTAATTGTTTTACAAATAAACCTGACTGTTGCGCTGATAGCTGATAAATAACACTCTGATGCGCGTTTCAGGTGGCAGAGGGCGAATCTCGCATCTCATCTCTTCAGCGGGAGGTGGACAGACTGACGGCATTGCTGTCTAAAGCTCAGGACGGAGAGAGCGTTCAGAAAGAGCGAGCGCTTGCTCTCTCCCAGAGCCTGCAGGAAGTCACCGCCGCCCACAGCGCCACCCAGGGGCGTCTCGCTGCGCTGCAGAAGACACTGGGACAGGCTGAGAGCGAGCGCAGACAGCTGCAGGTGAGCGCAGAGAGATTGATGGTCCCGAGAGAGAGAGTTCAGCAGAAATGATTGTGTGATGTCTTGTGTCTTTCAGGAGCGCGTGGACGGACTCAGAGCGTCTGCGTCGGACGGGAAGCGAAACGTCGCCGCCCTCATGGAGCGTGTGCAGACGCTGCAGTCGGAACTGAGCCAGAGTCAGCTGCGCAGATCTGAGCTGGAGACAGAGCTGCACAACACACAGGAGGTGAGTGAGCGTCTTCACACTTGGGTCTTGTCACTTCGCGGAAATGTAGCTTTAAATGTCAATGTACCAAACACAATGCATTTTTATGTTAAAAAAAAACATAGAATGTAAACAATTGAGGTAACCCTAACGTATTTTAACTTGACTTGAACATATTTTATTTTAACTTAACAGCCTCATAAAGTGCAACTTAACTGACACCGTCTCTAATGTCCAATGAAAACGGCTTCATGTTGTGTTATTATAATAAAGCTAGTTTATTCACTTTATTTGTTAATTTGAGCTCAGAGTAAATGAAGATTCAAGGTTTTAAAATAAAAGTTAAAATGGTTAAAGCTTAAAATTCTGTCAAAAGTATATTACTATTGTAATAATATTCAAAGATTTTTTATTATTAAGAAAAATAAGTCATATTACAATTAATATTATTATAATATTATAACAACCAACATATTCCGATGGCAAAAATTGCAACTATTTTACTTTTGGGCGAATTGCTGTCGAATTCGAATAAATTATTATAAATTAATTCATACATTTATGTACGATCTTACGCCCCGCCATTAAATATATTACTATTGTAGTGATATTTTCAGTTTTATTATTAAGAAATAAGATGATAAAATATATAAGAAATAAAAAACATAAGAAATAATATAATTAATATTATGTCGGTGCCGATAGCCTCGTGTGCAGCACGCTGACATATAGTGCTGTTGAGCTTTGGCGACACAAGTTTCCCGACCCTGTCCCCCTTTCTATATATACATATTCTATATATATAATTATAATATTCAAAAAACAACCAACACATTCCGATGGCAAAAATGTTAAGTATTTAACCTTGCTATTCGTTTGACTTCAAACGATCTCATTAATTTTCGTACGATCTTACGTGTTAGACCTTCATGCTTAGTTATTCCTAAAAATGATGCGTTTTCATCTGCATCAAATTGTACAAAGTCATACGAAATTGCCAACTCATTAAGTAGTTGGTTTGAAAACTTCAGTGTGAATTAAAATTGGTCTCCTGGACTGCCCTGGACTAAAGAGATCTGACTTCACTTTTAATAGCAGTGCCAGTGTGAACACAAAGAGTTCTCTTTTTGAAGTGGTCTGAGACCGATTCCTTTAAAAAGACAACATGCTCACACAGGCTCTGCGGCAGAGGGTCGACGGTCTGACTGAGGCCCAGAGCAGTTTGCAGTCTGCGCAGACGGAGCGAGTGTCTGCAGAGGAGCGTCTGCGCAGCCTGCAGCGAGCCATGGCCCTATTGGAGACCGAGAAGAGAGATGCAGAGAGACAGGCCGTCCGGCTGGAGAAAGACAAGGCCGCGCTGAGAAACACGCTGGATAAGGTGAGACAGGAGTGACGACTGCAGGATTGGAGGCAGCGAGCTTCTGTTGACCGTCTGTTTTGATTCCTCAGGTGGAGCGTCAGAAGCTGAAGACGGAGGAGAGCAGCATGCGTCTGTGTGCGGAAAAAGGCCGCCTGGATCGTTCGCTCAACACCGTCGAACAGGAGCTGCAGGACGCGCAGAGACAGATCGTGCTGCTGCAGGTACACTTTTACACACCAACCTGGGCTCCAGACTAACATCATAAGATCTGACATGCCAGCACCAGATCAATAATTATTAATATTTATATTATGTGTTTTGTCTCTCAGAAGTGCACATTGGACAGTAGCTTGAGTTTCGTTAAAAAAAAAGCAGTAACATCTGTAAAAATCATCTGCAACCTCATTTTTATAGGGTCAAATGTAAATAATTAAAATTAACCATTAGTCTTCCCAGTAGTATCATACATTTGTAGATCATGATAACCACTGGTAAAACCACACATAGCAGTTCATTACCATGGTAAATGTAACTGTACGCACTATAACGATAACCATAATAGCATCCACATCAACAACAATAACTATATTAGCATCCACACCAACAACGATAACTATATTAGCATCCACACCAACAACAACTATATTAGCGTCCTCACCAACAACAATAACTGTATTAGCATCCACACCAACAACGATAACTATATTAGCATCCGCACAGACAACGATAACTATATTAGCGTCCACACCAACAACAATAACTATATTAGCATCCACACCAACAACAATAACTATATTAGCATCCGCACAGACAACGATAACTATATTAGCGTCCACACCAACAACAATAACTATATTAGCATCCACACCAACAACAATAACTATATTAGCATCCACACCAACAACAATAACTATATTAGCGTCCACACCAACAACGATAACTATAACGATAACTATATTAGCATCCACACCAACAACAATAACTATATTAGCATCCACACCAACAACGATAACTATATTAGCATCCGCACAGACAACGATAACTATATTAGCGTCCACACCAACAACGATAACTATAACGATAACTATATTAGCATCCACACCAACAACAATAACTATATTAGCATCCACACCAACAACTATAACTATATTAGCATCCACACCAACAACGATAACTATATTAGCATCCGCACCAACGCACGATAACTATATTAGCGTCCTCACCAACAACGATATCTATAACGATAACTATATTAGCATCCACACCAACAACAATAACTATATTAGCATCCACACCAACAACAATAACTATATTAGCGTCCACACCAACAACGATAACTATATTAGCATCCACACCAACAACAATAACTATATTAGCATCCACACCAACAACGATAACTATATTAGCATCCGCACAGACAACGATAACTATATTAGCGTCCACACCAACAACGATAACTATAACGATAACTATATTAGCATCCACACCAACAACAATAACTATATTAGCATCCACACCAACAACTATAACTATATTAGCATCCACACCAACAACGATAACTATATTAGCATCCGCACCAACGCACGATAACTATATTAGCATCCGCACCAACGCACGATAACTATATTAGCATCCGCACCAACGCACGATAACTATATTAGCATCCACACAAACAACGATAACTATATTAGCATCCATATCAATGCACAATAACTATATTAGCATCCACACCAACAACGATAACTATATTAGCATCCACACCAACAACAATAACTATATTAGCGTCCTCACCAACAACGATAACTATAACGATAACTATATTAGCATCCACACCAACAACAATAACTATATTAGCATCCACACCAACAACGATAACTATATTAGCATCCGCACAGACAACGATAACTATATTAGCGTCCACACCAACAACGATAACTATAACGATAACTATATTAGCATCCACACCAACAACAATAACTATATTAGCATCCACACCAACAACTATAACTATATTAGCATCCACACCAACAACGATAACTATATTAGCATCCGCACCAACGCACGATAATTATATTAGCATCCACACAAACAACGATAACTATATTAGCATCCACACCAACAACAATAACTATATTAGCATCCACACCAACAACGATAACTATAACAATAACTATATTAGCATCCACACCAACAATGATAACTATATTAGGATCCGCACCAACGCACGATAACTATATTAGGATCCACACAAACAACGATAACTATATTAGGATCCACACAAACAACGATAACTATATTAGCATCCACACCAACAACGATAACTATATTAGGATCCGCACCAACGCACGATAACTATATTAGCATCCACACAAACAACGATAACTATATTAGCATCCACACTAACAACGATAACTATAACGATAACTATATTAGCATCCACACCAACAACAATAACTATATTAGCATCCACACCAACAACGATAACTATATTAGCATCCACACCAACAACGATAACTATATTAGCATCCGCACCAACGCACGATAACTATATTAGCATCCACACAAACAACGATAACTATATTAGCATCCACACCAACAACGATAACTATATTAGGATCCGCACCAACGCACGATAACTATATTAGCATCCACACAAACAACGATAACTATATTAGCATCCACACCAACAACGATAACTATAACAATAACTATATTAGCATCCACACCAACAACAATAACTATATTAGCATCCACACCAACAACGATAACTATATTAGGATCCGCACCAACGCACGATAACTATATTAGCATCCACACAAACAACGATAACTATATTAGCATCCACACCAACAACAATAACTATATTAGCATCCACACCAACAACGATAACTATATTAGGATCCGCACCAACGCACGATAACTATATTAGCATCCACACAAACAACGATAACTATATTAGCATCCACACCAACAACAATAACTATATTAGCATCCACACCAACAACAATAACTATATTAGCATCCACACCAACGCACAATAACTATATTAGCATCCACACCAACAACGATAACTATATTAGCATCCACACCAGCATATGATAACTATAACGATAACTATATTAGCATCCACACCAACAACGATAACTATATTAGCATCCGCACCAACAACGATAACTATAACGATAACTATATTAGCATCCACACCAACAACAATAACTATATTAGCATCCACACCAACAACGATAACTATATTAGCATCCACACCAACAACGATAACTATATTAGCGTCCATACCAACAACGATAACTATATTAGGATCCGCACCAACGCACGATAACTATATTAGCATCCACACAAACAACGATAACTATATTAGCATCCACACTAACAACGATAACTATAACGATAACTATATTAGCATCCACACCAACAACAATAACTATATTAGCATCCACACCAACAACGATAACTATATTAGCATCCACACCAACAACGATAACTATATTAGCATCCACACCAACAACAACTATATTAGCGTCCACACCAACAACGATAACTATAACAATAACTATATTAGCATCCACACCAACAACAATAACTATATTAGCATCCACACCAACAACGATAACTATATTAGGATCCGCACCAACGCACGATAACTATATTAGCATCCACACCAACAACGATAACTATAACAATAACTATATAAGCATCCACACCAACAACGATAACTATATTAGGATCCGCACCAACGCACGATAACTATATTAGCATCCACACAAACAACGATAACTATATTAGCATCCACACCAACAACAATAACTATATTAGCATCCACACCAACAACGATAACTATATTAGCATCCACACCAGCATATGATAACTATAACGATAACTATATTAGCATCCACACCAACAACGATAACTATATTAGCGTCCATACCAACAACGATAACTATATTAGCATCCACACCAACAACGATAACTATATTAGCATCCACACCAACAACAATAACTATATTAGCATCCACACCAACAACGATAACTATATTAGCATCCGCACCAACAACGATAACTATAACGATAACTATATTAGCATCCACACCAACAACAATAACTATATTAGCATCTGCACCAACGCACGATAACTATATTAGCATCCACACAAACAACGATAACTATATTAGCGTCCACACCAACAACGATAACTATAACGATAACTATATTAGCATCCACACCAAGAACAATAACTATATTAGCATCCACACCAACAACAATAATTTTTTAGCATCCACACCAACAACGATAACTATATTAGCATCCACACCAACAACGATAACTATATTAGCGTCCATACCAACAACGATAACTATAACGATAACTATATTAGCATCCACACCAACAACAATAACTATATTAGCATCCACACCAACAACGATAACTATATTAGCGTCCATACCAACAACGATAACTATATTAGCATCCACACCAACAACAATAACTATATTAGCATCCACACCAACAACGATAACTATATTAGCATCCGCACCAACGCACGATAACTATATTAGCATCCGCACCAACAACGATAACTATATTAGCATCCACACCAACAACAATAACTATATTAGCGTCCACACCAACAATGATAAATATAACAATAACTATATTAGCATCCACACCAACAACAATAACTATATTAGCATCCACACCAACAACGATAACTATATTAGCATCCACACCAACAACGATAACTATATTAGCATCCACACCAACAACGATAACTATATTAGCGTCCATACCAACAACGATAACTATAACAATAACTATATTAGCATCCACACCAACGCACGATATAGTTCTGTTTATTATAAGCGCTGCAGTTTCGTCGGTTTTAAAGCAGGATGGATTCTGATTGGCTGTCAATGTTTTTATCGTTCATCAGCTGCAAAAAAAATTGTATTGAAAGTGATTCCAACCATATCGTTCCTTTGTGTCGTTATCGTAATAGTTTCTACCGTTTCACCTGGCTTTATACTACATGTTTTTTTTATCGGAGAACTCCAGCAAACTAGTTATGCTACGAGACAGTGAGGGTCGTGAACATGATCATTTCGTCAGTCTGGAGCCCTGTAAACACTAATGAGTGTTAATTAACTGGATTAATGGTGTGAAGTGTGTGTGATGTTTTCATCGCTGTGCTTGTAAGGAAGAGTTGTGCGGCGTGAAACCGAAGATTGCGCTGTGTCTGGTGAGTAAGAACGGGTCATGTTTGTGTGTTTTGCGCTTCGTAGAAACACATTCGACATGGTGTTGGGGGTTGCTATGGTTTCTGCTGTTGCTATGGTTACAGTGGGTGTTCATTGGTAGTTGTTTTGGACTGTGTGAAGCGTGTGTGGTGTTTCATGCGTGTCGCGCGTTTCAGGCTCAGCTGGCCGAGCTGGAGCAGAGTCACAGCGCCAGCGAGCAGTCGGCCCGTCTGCGTGAGGACGCCCAGCGGGAGGCCGAGAGACTGCGCGTCAGTCAGAGAGAGGCCGAGCGAACGCTGGCCGCGCGCGAGAGAGCCCACCGGCAGCGCGTCAAGGGTCTGGAGGAGCAGGTGTCCACGCTGAAGGAGCAGCTGCAGCACGAGATACGCCGCAGAACGCCGTCGCTGCCGAGCTGATCCAACACTACGATTGACTGTGACCTCATTAACCGTAATCTGTGTGGTTAATGTGCACAATTAGTTCACTTCAGAATTAAAATGTCCTGATAATCCCCCCCCTTCATGTCATCCAAGATGTCTTTCTTTCTTCAGTGGAAAAGAAATGAAGGAAAACATTCCAGGATTGTTCTCCATATAGTGGACTTCACTGGGGTTCAACGGGTCCAAATGTCAGTTTCAGTGCAGCTTCACAATCCCAGACGAGGACTTATCTAGAGAAACCATCGGCCATTTTATAAAATTATATACTTTTTAACCACAAATGCTCGTCTTGCACTGCTTTGATGCGCACGGGGGTGAGTAAATTATCAGGAAATTTTAATTCTGAAGTGAAATGACCTTATTAAAGCCTGTTCACACCAAGGACATAAACCATAAATATAAAGATATAGTTCTAAAAATAATTCTAAATGTAAAAGAATAGCAGAGTTCACGCAACTATAATGATAACGGCCCAGAGGAACTTTATCGTTGGAATCACAGAATGATTTTTCAACATTAATTATGTTTACAGTTATTATTCTTGGTGTGAGCGGGCCTTTAGCCATATTGAGTTTTTTTTTAACAGAATACTGAAAGGGTTAATCTAATATTCAATGAATAGTAATATTTACCCCAAAACCAAAATGATAAAAATGGTATTTTGCTTAAAGAAAACTTAGCTTATTTTTTGGACCAAGATTTGTTATATTGCGACACTATTATAATGACAATTAAGCACATTTTATTCTCTAAATTCTCTACTGTAATGCAAAAGAAAAGTTTTCTGGACATATTTTTATGAGGTGAATATAATACTGTCTAATGAGTGAATGAAACACACATACTCGACACAAATACTTGAATATTTTACTGTAATATTTATAGTTTATGTGAATGTGACTCTCTTTTTTTAATACCTGAAACACAAGCATGCTTATCATTTGTAATTCAGTTTTATATTGCTATATGTTTACCTCAACTGATTGTTGACAGGTCAGATTTATTGATCAGAGAATCCGATACACTTACGTGATTGATGATGATCTGGAAAGTTGTCATGTTTATTTTAAGAGTCCTGTATCACATTGAGATTAATTTGTCAAGCCAAGAATTGCGCGATTCTCTGAAAATGTAAATTATACGTGTCAAAAGTCCGTTAGATTTAGGTCGCGTGCTTGACATCGGCAGCGCGCGCACAGAGTTTTAACGGACTCTGACAGGAATGGCGCGAATTACTGAGGTGAGACACTAAGGCTATAATTTCATTAATTGTTATAATACATTTTAAAGGTATTAACGTTAAGGTACATGTTAAGTAAGGAGAGAAGAAGCGATCGTCCTTCAGATCTACCTGAATCGCGTATTGTCGATTGAAGTTATAACAAAAATGGCATTTTTTTTTTTTTAACTGCTCTTAGTCTTTTGTTTTATGTGTGAAATGTCTTTTTGTGTTGCTATAATGTTTTTTATACACATTAAAATGACTTGAAATGTTTAAGCCTTCAGCCTATTCTTTAAAAACGTTTCACTCTGCATGAATCATGCTATTTAAATGTACAGTACAAAAATGTTTATTAATAAAATCGCAAAACTTTGTTTGAAACAGCTAATATTACAGTAAATGGTGAGTATATTAAAGCTGAACCCAGATTGAGTTGTCTACGTTCAGTAGCGATCCCCAGCTAACTAAAATGTTCTATAAACGTTATGCTAACGTTTCCATTAAGTTATAGAAACACTTCTGAATGTTCAAAATATCCAGTTTTTTTCTTGGTTATGTGAACGTTAAGGGAACATTCAATTTTATCATTCTGTAAACATTATGGGAACGTTACTTTTCAATGTTCTCTGAACGTTCTGAAACTAGTAACATTTAAAAAAAAAAAAAAAACGTTAAGCGAGCGTCCAAATAAAATGTTTTAGAAAAAAATTATATATATAAATAACGTTTTAAGAACATTATAAATGACCAGATAACTTTGAACAAACATTCTATTAACATTACTGGAATTTATTTTTTATTTTTTTCATAACTTTGAGAGATCTTGCCAGAACGTTAGCTAAAGTTATGAGAATGTTCCCTGTTAGCTGGGTCAGTGCTTACAGGCTTTGACCTCTGACCTGAGATCAGGTGTGAGGGTTTGAGTCTGGGTTCAGTATAACTCACCCCAAGACAAAATAAACAAGTAAACAACAGCACTGGACGACAAACAGTAATAATACAAAAAACGTGACATCTCTGTTCCTCCTGCACCAGTGTAACAGATACAACAGCACCAGTGGTGACATACAGGTCAAATATTCAGATTATTACAGTAAATATCAGTTTACATGAGTCTAGAAAACATCAGATGCTGCTGGAGAATATATGAGAAGAGGAAAGTGTCTGATGGATTTAGGTCTGAAACACTACGCAAGTACACAAAAAATTGTTGCGGTCTGAAATGCATCAGATCGCAAGTATGTGTTGCCACAAGGGGTGCTATAGTGGGCGTTAGCGCAAAATGTCTTCTTCTATGGTCACATTTCTTTTTCAGCTCAATCAAGGAGTCTGAGAACAATCTTGCTGGGTAAGTTAGTTAAACTATTGAGATGTTTATAGTAAACTATGAGGTTATGTATGTATAACGGCTCTGCGCACTAGCATTGTGTGTGCGTAGTTGCGTAGAAGATATTTTTGTCCTAAAGCATCTGATAGGCAGTACCAGGGCTAGTGTGTGTGTGTGTGTGTGTGTGTTTAACAGGATCCGCAGCTCTTGGCGCAGCTGCCGCTCATCGCCCCACACTGGCCACTGAGTACAATTACACCGCAGCGTGAGAACTGATCGCGACACAGATCCGCTGCAGAGAGACAGATAACGAGTTAGTCTGCGTTCACTGAACGAGTGCAGCATGACGACAAACACACTCTCACCTCTCAGCAGCTCCTCATGGGCGCACACCGTCCTCACGCAGATCTCCTTATTTATCACATAAACCCTCCGCAGACTGAGAAACAAAG